>APFE030310658.1:0-18826 GCA_000404065.3 Pinus taeda
ATATAATTGTTTCTCCTCCAATAGTTGTAGCACCCTGTCAACATGTTCAACATGATCCTTCCAAGACTTGTTGTAGATTAGTATATCATCAAAGAATACTAACACAAATTTTCTAAGGATGGTTTGAAAATTGAATTCATCAAACCTTGAAATGTAGAAGGTGCATTGGTAAGGCCAAAAGGCATGACCAAAAATTCATAATGACCCTCATGAGTTCCAAATGTTGTTTTCAAAATGTCTCCAGTCTTCATTCTAATTTGATGATATACTAAACGAAGATCCAACTCGGTGAAGTAAATTGATCCATGCAATTCATCAGTAATTCATCAATGACAGGAATGGGAAACTTATCTTTAATAGTGAGCTTGTTGAGCTCCCTATAATCCAGAAACATGCGCCATGATCCATCCTTCTTGTGCACCAATACTACTGGAGCAGAGAAAGAACTTTGACTCGGTTGAATTATAACAGCCTCTAGCATTTCTGCAACCATATGTTCAATTTCACTCTTTTGGGCATAGGGATATCTGTACGGCCTGATGTTTAGAGGAACACTTCCTGGAATCAAATGAATAGTATGATCATGATCACGCATAGGTGGGAGACCTTTGGGAGTCTCAAATACCTTGGAATGATTGTCCAGGAATTTTTTGAGATCTGGATAAATAGATGATTCCGATGTGGAAACATCTAGCGAACATAATTGTGCAATTACACCTCTTTGCTCCTTTTTTAGAAGCTTTGTCATACCATTAGAGCTGATTATCTTTCCTGGTTTCCCTGCAATACCCTTAATTCAACTTCCTTTCCTTCCGTAGAAAATTTGATGAAAAGTTCTTGAAAATTAAAAGCTATTGTACCCAAGGATTGTAGCCATTGGACTCCTAGTACAACATCAGCACCACCCATTGGAATGGAAAGCATTGGGCTATTCAATACATATTCTCCCATGGATAGCTTGATATTATGGCACTTTCCAGAGCAATTTATGGTTCCTCCACTTGCAACCATCACTTGAAACTCTGATGCTAGATATATGAAGAAATTCAATTCCTTGGCTATTTTACAATGGCTAAAATTATGGGTACTACTCGAATCAATCAACACTATTACTTTTTCTTCTTGATATGTCCTTCTACCTTGATAGTTTGAGGAGTGGTAATTCCGGCCAACGCATTACAAGATATGGTTGGATTCATTTCTTATTTATCTAGGGTTTATTCCCGGTGTATATCGTCTTCTTTTGACATTTCTTGTTCCTTTTCTTCCTCCTTTTCACAATCTATGTAAAATAATTTATTCTCAACACACTTATGACATTTAGTGTATTTGCTATCACAATTGTAACAAATCCCTTTTGCTCTTTTTTCTTCCAATTGTTGGGGTGCAAACCTTGTAGGTTATGGAAGGCTAGGGGAAACAACACTTCCATCCTTATAGTTGTGAGTGGTAGGTTTCCTTGTTGCCATAATTTGCCTTTCTTTTGTCTTGCCAACCTGAATTCCTTCTCCAATGAGTCAGGTTCCCAAAGGCGAACCTCATGTTGGATGTTATCCTTTAAAGTCTGTATGAACACATCAATCCTATGCTCCTCTAGAATATCTTTTACCCTTATATTCAATTTTTGGAAGTCCTCAATGTGCTCCATCGTTGAACCTTTTTGTTTGAGGTTTATAAATTGGCTAAAAAGAGTGTTGTTTTTTGTATCCTCATAATGTGTTATCATTTCTTCCGTAAAAATTTCCAAAGTGACAATTTCTTTATGAGCAAAGCCATCGATACCATACAAACTGATTTGGTTCCAAATATAAAGTTGCAATGCATACCTTTTGTGTGTTTTGCACATTACAAAGATCGAAAAATTGCTCCATCTGTAGTATCCATGTTACGGGATCCTTGCCATCAAACTTCCTCATATCGATCTTTGGAACATGGTGGGTCTTCAATCCAACATTATAGTCTATGAAATCATTATTAACATTTCTTTTGTTCTCATCATGAGTTTCCTTTACTACCCTTTCACCATTAAGAAGCATTTCTTGTAGCAACTTATTCAAATCTATCTTCAAATCTTCCATCTTAGCATCCATGCCATTCATCTTAGCTTCCATTTCATCCATCTTAGCTTTCATGCCATCCATATTAACTTGCACGCCCTTCATATTAGCTTCCACGCCATTCATCTTAGCTTCAATTACCTTTTGTGAGAGTGAAATTTGTTGCACTTGTTCTCATCATTTTGATATATCATGTTGCATTTCTTCCTCTTCTTCATAAGTCATGCTAGAGCTTTCAGGTTGCTTACTAGTTGTTTCCATTTTCTTTCTTTGAGGCATCAATTAATGATAATTATGCTTCAGTATGCCCTTTCTTTCAACCTAATTTTTCAGCCCAAACTTATGCAAAATTTTAAAAAGACTACACACCCTTTTTTTTTCTTTGTAGAAACTCAATATTAAATCTGTTGTCTCTCTGTAATTACGGATATCCAAGGTCTGAAATTTCTTCTTGTGGTATCTCTCTGAGTTCTCTTTCCAATGCCACTGGTCTGATCAAAATAGGATTATCCAAGAAAGAGTTATTCCCAATCTCCCACGATGACCTGATTATATAATTTTCAGTAGAGCGAACTTGTACGACATGCCACGTGTCACTGTTTTGACCTTTGAATCTAAAAATGATACACAGAAAACAATAGTTTGTTCTCTTTCTGTAACTTCTTACTAAATTTCAGTCTGATGCTCAAAGATAAAGTTATGACGTATTTCCTAAGGTCACCTATTTGGAATGTAATTCGAGATTTTGCAAAAACCCTAACTTCCTCAGATCATATCTCCAAAAATATAGCAAGACAAAATCTGAAATTCAAACCTGAGATTTAGAACGATTTCGGATCAAATGGGTGTTTTTTTAGCTTTTGAAGCGTCGCACCAAAAAAAAAAAAAAATTATAGCGAAAATGACATGATGACCTGTTTGGAGCAGTGAAACCCTAGAATCCAAAGCTTTGATACCAAATGTTATGAAACCAACGCACAAAAAGATAGAAAAGAGAGATAAACATCTTAGAATTCAGCCTTTTCGAGGGGGAAACCTCCTTTACATTACAAAAACGAATAATTCTTGGATGATACAAATGACAAAACCACCTTTCTATATATAGGAATCTAAGGGGTCACAATATAATCAAAGCCGACCTAACAATAATAATATAAGGGCACAAAATAACAATAATGGGCTTCTATGGGACACAATAATAACAATATGGGGACAATAGGGGCACAACAATAACAATAAGGGCTACAATGACAATAGTAATGGGGGAATCACTAGTATTATAGGAACCTAACAATTGATGCATACATTGGCTTTTATATCACTATGAATATGGAAAAGTTGTAATTCTACCAAATACCTTCAACAATTTTAACATTATTATGGTCTCATCAAGTATGCTTTAGAACATAATTTTAGCCAGTGATTCTTAGAGAAGCCTCAAATTGATGCTACAGATTTCAGTTGTCATCTTCTTAAATGAATAACACGATAATTTATGTCATGTGAGTGTACAAATTCAAAAATTTAAGATATGGGCCTTTAAATATGTTGGATGAATATTGTATATGTGTGCCAAATGGAGTCGTCATATCAACAATGTTGTGATTTGCTTGTGATGAAATTCAATGAGGGTCAAAATCCTTGTCCAAAGAGAGTCGAACAACACAAAAAATTTCTACAATCACTGCTCATATATTTCTTAGATGATAGGGCCAAATAAAATGCAAGATATAGTTCTGAATAGTAACTTAGGTTCAAGCTCAGACTCGTGCCAAAGAAATTTGGTGCTTGGATAGTTTGAAATCCCTAGGAAAATGCAAATTTAAAAAATGTAAATTTCAGTTATTTCAATCATCAAAAGGTGGCAAAAATGACTTGAACCAGGTTTGGAAATACATCAAGGAAAGGTTCTGAATTGGTTTAAATCATACCTTAGATGGAGCGAAAATTTTGGCATAGATCACTTCTTTTTAATATGGTTGAAAATCACCCTTCAATTCAGTTTGCATTCACATATAGAAGAATTTCGATGAAACCCTAAACCATAACTTAAGATAAAAACATGATCCCAACCAATTCCCAAATAAATTAACCTTGTTTCCATAGAAAATATAGACTATTTCAGAGAACTTCGGGCCACTCTTGAGATGATGCCTTGCTCCATAAGGCTGAATTTGTCTTAGAGATGAATTTGTCCTTGAATGCACACACTGTCCTTTGGAAGGCTCGATCCATTCCTTTATACTTTTGGGAAGATCCAAAATTTAAATTTTATTTTGAAGGGATGTTAAATTGAGCCAAAACCCTATTCTTAATTAATTTGAATTTAGTACTAAATTTTCTTTTTACTTGCCTTCCAAGATTTGGACCATAATGAATTTGAATACATCAATAAATTTATTTTGATTTTAAATTTAACGCCTTTAATGAAACATCCTTCATAAGATCCCTATTCTAAGTATTCTTATGTGGCCACATCACCTCCCCTTTGGGGACTTCGACCACAAGATGGGGGCACCATCTTTGACTGGAAGTAATTCTCAAACCATGAGGAATCTCGTGATGTGCAACATACCATCAAAATCGGCCCGACGAAGAGCATCATCTAGAAATGGTCACTGAGGCAAATTCATTGATCTTCATCTTCAAAATCATCAACAGATATGGGGATTCTAGGACATTCCAGGCTTACTTGTCCTTTGGAGCTGTCAATCGATGCAAAACAAACAAATATTAAAAGTGTTCAATAACTGACGTTGGCATCAATGACAACACAATTCAACAATCTCTTCCTTTGGCATTGATGGAAACACATACTCCCCCTACAATCATTGCTTCCCCTAAATCCATGCTTCTTATCTTCTTTTCCTCATTTATCTCCCCCTTTGACATCAATGGAAAAGGGTTACTCCTTCTGACAAGTTGGTTGCTTTCCTTTTCCTGTAACATATTGTTTCTGCCCCTGACGAAATGCCTTCCTCTCTCTTCCTGTAATAGATCGCTTCTCTCCCCCTAACATGTTATCCCTTTCATGACTTACCACAGTTGAGACCTTCCATAATTTTGCTTTGCAAACTTGCTACTCCTCCAACTGACTAATCTTCCCACAATGCTAACCACTGCTTCACATCTACCATTTGTCAACCTATGAAGGACAGACCATCAAAAGTACAATCATTGTTATAAAGAATCCCCCTCTTCAACATTCACAAGATAGGGAGTCATCAAACTAGATCCTTCATAATAACGTATGAACCAGATCTTCTGCCAGATCATCTTGAACCATTTCATTGCCCATTGTAGATACAGCATGATATTTTGAACTTACAAAACCTGAAAGCATGGCTATAAAAATTATTTCATTTACTTGATCATCTTCCGTTTGCTTTATTCTCAAACCCTTCTTGTACCTGATGTTAGGGTTGGAATCTTCCATCTTGAACCTGCAATCGTGAGTTGTATGCCCATAGTTGTGGCATTTGTAACATGAAATGTTGGGCCTAAATGATTTAGCTAATGACATATACTTTCTGTGTAACAGACCTTGGTTTATTTTCCATGTAAATAAAATAAGACCAAGGTCATGGGACACATATTCCAAGCTGAATGTTGGGAAAAACACTTTAGTGGGCATCACCTGTGGATTAAAAATGGTTATGGAAATTAGCAAAGGCATTGGTAAAATAAAAGAGGCAATAATTGGCATTTATTTGTGAAAATAAAGGAAAATGGGAGAAAAGGAAGGTGAAGAGACACATATTTGCATGCAAGGGAAATTAGAGGGAAAATTAAGGAAAATGAAGAAAATAGAGGTATCAGTGATAAAAAGGCTTTAGAGAATCAGTTCACTACTTTTGTTAGTTTGGATTTTTGACAGTTTTGTGGTGGATCTCTAGTTCGCTCTCTGACAGTCTCATTCTCTCATACTCTTGCACACTTAGAGCATTCCTGGAGAAATTGGGCATTCACTTGGACTGGAGAAAGAAGGAAAAGGAAAGCAAGAAGTGCAAGGAAATGGTTGAATCAACAACTACAACTAGATTGCTTTGCACGTAATTAGTTTTTTTTGTGATTTCCTTGTTGATTTTTGGATGCATGGTATATGCATGTGATACCTTGGTTATGTGTTGTCATTGGCATGGAGATTTGGCTGAATTGATAGTGGTTTCATCCTTTCCTTGTAATTCCTGGATAACCATGGTGTTGTGGGTTTTTCCACTTGTTTTTCTAATTGGTTCTCAGGTTCCCCTTGGTTGTGGGTTGGAACAAACACTTGGGAATCCTTGGAATAGTTTGGGTTGAGTTACTAGTTTCTGGAGCCATAGGTTTGAAAAAATACTTTAGAGCCCTTGGTGGGATGAGTTACTAATACCTAGAGCCACAGTTGGAACAAATTCTCTAGAGACCTGGAAGGTTGTGGGTTGAGTTACTAGTTCCTAGAGCCCTGGAGATCTTGGGTAGAGACTGATCTGGTTGATGTTAGAGATTTCCAGACTGTAGAGGTGGAATCACTGTGGTTGAGGGTTGAGGTGGTTTGGCCTCTTGAAGCCTTGGTTGGTTTTGTTTGGGTTTATTCAATGATATCCCACATTCATGCTTGGAATATGGTGCAGGGGTGTATGGCTAAAAGAGATATTTGGGTTAGCCCAATCTATGGTTGGGTGGTACGTGGAAGTACCTGACTTGGTTCCCTTTTTCATGTGTTAATAAGGGTTATTTTCCTTTTTTGATCTATGAGAACATGTATTGGTTATCATGTTGACATTATAGTTGATTTTCCATGGTTTCCATTTTATTTATGTGTTGGTTATATGATGGTTATATGATGTATTCTAGTTATGGCTCTTGAAATGTTTTGATAAGTTATCGAATGGTTGATGAATGCACGGGCTAACAAGTGTTGTTGCTGCTAGCTTGAGAGGGAATTGAGGTTTCTTGATTATTCTCTGGTGAGATTATTGAATTGGTGAACATATATGTATTTATACCCTATAGGTACTATGTACACAAATGTTTGTATAAATGAGTAATTTGGACCTCCAACTTCCTGGGGTTGTAACTTTGGCATACGATCTCCTTTTGACTTTCATAATACCTCGTTTCAAATATCTCCATGAAAATTTTGTTTAGGACCTCAAAACAACCTTAGAAGTTTAAAACCAGGAAAAAAATAAAAAAAAAGTTGTGTTAAATTTAAGGAAATGAAATTGAAAAGAAATAATGTTTGGTCAAGTCATATTGGTTATAGTGTTATCATGTGTCACTAGGTGTTTGCAGACATTTATGAACATGTGGACCCCATTTTCCATAAGTGCATCTTGGAAATGGGTCATGCATAGTAACTCTCATCTCATGTTTACCTTGGTGAGCAGGTTAAAGTGGTTCAATATGGGGTGAAGTAGCTACAATGCGGAATTAGAGCTTCCAGGTTCAAACACTTGGACTCGATGGGTTAAATGTGATTGTTATGCATGCATGTTAGTTGCCAATATGGTTGTTATGCATGCATTATGATGTTGGTACCGTCATGTTGATGTCGATATGATTGATATGTTGATTTAATTATGTGTATACATATTGTGTTGATCTGGATTGATTGCACGGATGAGATAGCCTCCCCTGAACTTCACATATGTATGATTTTGATTATGTCTATATTTGGTTCATCTAACATGCCATGTTTGCAAGAAATAGAAGGTCAAAGATGATGAGCATAATGGTGGACTACAATTCACATTACTCTCCTTACCAAACAGCTGAGTAGTAAGGAGATGAGTATTATCCTAATATAGCAGATACACTAAGAAGTCTGAAGGAAGAAATCAGAAGTTGTAAGGTGGATAATGACAGGAACATTCAGTCACAAGAAAGACTTGTCAGAGCCCCAAAAAATGAAGCAAATTTCAATGCAATGATCCTTCAAAGCTTATCAAATTTTCAAAGACATGGATAGCCAATAATTAGTTATGGATAGGAGGAAAGGATAAATGGAGCATGTGGTAGCAGGTCTCATGGAGGGCATAGGTCAAATAGGGATGACACGGTCAAAGGTGGTAGATGGATGGATGCACCTGATAGGAGAGGTAGTCGTTATGGGTTTTATTTTAGTTCTAGTTTAAAGATACATCATGGTCATCATTGCTATCATCCTTATAGGAGGAGTGAGAAGCAGTGCTTGCCAAATGAGTTCAATAAATCCAAGCCTCCTACATTTGATGGAGAGCTGAAGAAACCGGAAGATGCAAAAGCATAGATACTTTGGATGAAGAAATTTTTTGAGCTGCATGATTATTCAGAGAATATGAAAACCAAGATACGTATTTTCAGTCTCAAGGGAAAAGGAGATATCTAGTGGGAATATGTGAAGTGTGTTAGAGGAGTTGTTGTAGCGGCTACAACCACCCTCCGAAATTTTGGCTCGCATGAAAATTTCAGAGCCTACCTTGGATCCTGCGACCGACCACCCATGGTCACTTCTTGGTAAGATGATGATTTCAAGCTCACCTCCTTGATCTTAAGAGTTGTCCACATTCTCATCTTTATGCAGCATGTGTCATCTTTGGGCATAGGGGTTGTTGTTTGTCATGCAAAGGGAATGTTGCCTTACTTCAAGGGAATTGTGTACATATGAGTGGTTTTCATCACATAGACATGTTTCACACTCACCTAAGGCACTCTTGTCACGAAGGTTGTTGCATCAAGTGAAGTATGTCTTATGCATTCTGGATGGTCTACGTTGTGTCACTAAGTGTCCATGTGCGATCATAATCAAGTCCTATCATTGTTTACATATGTTTCATTGATATCACACTTAGCCATTTTTCCAAGCAACCTAGCCTCATCCAGCTTCCCGGAACTGTGCACTTTGCTTCTACAACCATCAAGATTCCTCCTTTGCCTGGTGAAAACTTGCAGTGGGCAGAGACACCGACCTCCCTTGCCTGCTAAAACTTCGCATCCCGCAAAGACCCCAACTAGCACTGCTCTCTAGAAATGCGCAGAGGAGTCCAACTACATTGCACTCAGAAATTGCTCAAAGGTGTCCTCCCAGGACCCCTGTTCCGTAGTTGTGCCCTCAGCCTCAAAACTA
Organism: Pinus taeda; assembly: GCA_000404065.3. Taxonomy (NCBI): domain Eukaryota; kingdom Viridiplantae; phylum Streptophyta; class Pinopsida; order Pinales; family Pinaceae; genus Pinus; species Pinus taeda. Next base: position 9,148 of record APFE030310658.1, read on the forward strand.
CGCAGTGTTGTCCAAGTTGTCTTATTTGCCTTGAATGCAGAAACTGTGTGGATGGGCCTCTCAGGGCCTCATTCCAGCAACAGTCACTGTCCATAGAAATTGCGCAGATCTACCTCTCAATGACTATAGGAAAAGGTGACATGTTGAAATCGCTCCTAAGGAGTTGAGGAGAAGGACCAAGGAACCAAAAAATGGGAAATATTAGGACTGCATGCAAACTCCATCGAATACATGATCACCTGGAGGGTAAGTATGGTAAGTAAAGAACATCTTTCAAAGTACACCTCTTAGTTGATTTTGCAGGACTACTTGTCATTGTCATATCATCCTATCCTCAATAACATGCATGTGCGCAAACACGAAAAGTAATCTCACATGTTTCTTCGACATGTCTTGCATCGTTTTCACTTGTTTGACGAACTATCGTCTTCAGCATGTTGATTTCCATGTCATGCTTGTGACCTTTTCTGGTCATGTTGAAGGTTGTGTTTTATTTGTGTCCTCCATTTATGCATCTATTGCACTCACACACGATGTTGTATGCAATGTTGCGCAAGATTCATTATGGTCGTTCAATGATCTACCACAAGCGTCGCACTTTTCGCTCGCATCGTCGGTCAGTCACACTAAGTATATGTTGTCTTGATGGTTTGAGGTGTCTTATTGTCGAGTCATGTTGAGTGTGTGTTCGCAAGGTCGTGTATGCACAAGTTCACTCTGTCACACACTTAGTCATTTTGCTGAAATTCTGATGACTGGATCACCCTCTAACAGTCGAACCTTCGCTGAGATGCCTTGTGCAATTTCACCCCTCAGTGATCATGTATTGCTACCCAGAATTGCGCAGAGCTTGAGGATGTCTCCCAGGCAGCCTGCACTACGTAATCCTAGAATCGATCAAACTAACTATACCCAAAATAGCGCAGAAGTCTCCCATCAAGCCATTTCAATCTGCAGTGCCTGCAAACACCTCAACCAAGCCTCCAACTGGTTGACTGGAGAGTTTGACTGGGCAATAGCCTCGGGACTCACTCCCCCAAAAAATGTGAAAAAAATGCAAAGCATGCTTGCTCTACTGACTGAAGAAACTGCAAAGATGTGCCAAATAGACACCCTGTGTCCATCACTATCTCCCTTAAAGTATTATGCAGTTTTTACAGCCATACACCCAGTCAGCCAACCTGCTTCTCACTCGAAAAACTGGGTAGTTTTCATGAGCAATCTCTGAGCTGCCCAGCATCCCACTAAACTTAGAAATTGCAACGGGATGTTCGGTAGACCATCCTCCCAGCAATTGCTCAATTTTTTCCAGTAAACTCCTGCATCCAACTTCTAGCTCCCCAGAAAAATTGTGCACTTTTTCCAAGCAAGCCTCCTGCAGCCTGTTGCCAGCTCTCCGGATAAATTGTGCGGTTTTTGTTGCCAACCCCTCTACTGCCTACACTGCCTCTCTGAAAAAATTGCGCAAATCTGCCCTCCAGCTGAGCCAAATCCCATGGACAGTCACTGCTGATCCGAATTGTCCAAAGTTAGTCTCCCAATGACCTCTGCGCAATTTTCACTGGCAGTTCTCGAAGCCCGCATCCCGACTTGAAATATTCCTTGCGTAGTTTCAGAGCCTTGTCCTCTCTCCTGGTCACCTGCATCCAAAAGCGAAACATAATGCATCATGGTAGATTAGTATATTTTTGGATTTTATGTCGTCTCGTCATTAGTGATTTCAGATACAGGTACATGGATGAGACATGATGCGACGACGAACGGGATAAAAACCGAGATAACATGCAATGAGGTTTGTTCGCGAACGGACGAACGAGGAATGCAGGCGAGGAGATTTTTTTGCGAATGGACGAACGAGGAATGCATGCAAGGATATTTTTTCGTGAATGGATGAACACGTGAAGCATTCCAAAGTACAAGTGAAGGAAAGACGTGCACATGCAACATCAAGTGAACACCAAGACCATCGAAGACTCTATACACCTTATCATACGAAGGTGAAGCTATGATACACCAAGAGCACATCTATCACTCATTAGCACTGTAGCTCGACATGGACACCACCACCAGCATGACATACCAACATTGTCATATCAAGTCATGTCATGGGTCATCTCAGCCACATCACTACTGTGGACCATACTATTATCAATCAATGTAATGTAACATGGAATTCCAAGAGACCCACATGTAAATTTGAAGTGTCATGTAAGTCAAACAGTCACGAGGGAAGTCGAACAGTCACAAGGGCCAGTTTTTGCCTTCGCTATAAATACCCCTCATTTTAGATATCATTTTGGGATTCAACTGCGTTAAGTAAGTCATTCACGTATGACCATTTCCATGAGAGTTAGTCGTAACTGACTAATTTCTCATGATTTTTGAATAGTTCACTTAGCACTCATTGCATCGGGTGATGCTCACAGGGGTGAAGAAGTGGGATTGAAACTAGTGAAATGTGGAACGAATCACATAGCATCAATCATCACTTCCGGGGCTTGCACCCGGTAACCAGGACTTCCCAGGATCACCCATCCCAGAACTCCTCTGGCTCAAGCGCGCTTAACTGTGGAGTTTTTCCACAATCAAGCCCACTTAGCTTGCTACCCCATTTGCAAAACCTTAGCAAGTATTGTGCCTCATGAACCATTCAAGTAGAGATCCCTTGACTCTTTTTGAATTTAAGTATGGGGGATTACGCAGTGCATTATATTAGATATCATTTTGGGATTCAACTGCGTTAAGTAAGTCATTCAAACGTATGACCATTTCCATGAGAGGTAGTCGTAACTGACTAATTTCTCATGATTTTTGAATAGTTCACTTAGCACTCATTGCATCGGGTGATGCTCACAGGGGTGAAGAAGTGGGATTGAAACTAGTGAAATGTGGAGAACGAATCACATAGCATCAATCATCACTTCCAGGCCTTGCACCCGGTAACCAGGACTTCCCAGGAGGTCACCCATCCCAGAACTCCTCTGGCTCAAGCGCGCTTAACTGTGGAGTTTTCCACAATCAAGCCCACTTAGCTTGCTACCCCATTTGCAAAACCTTAGCAAGTATTGTGCCTCATGAACCATTCAAGTTAGAGATCCCTTGACTCTTTTTGAATTTAAGTATGGGGGATTACGCAGTGCATTATATTAGATATCATTTTCAACTGCGTTAAGTAAGTCATTCACGTATGACCATTTCCATGAGAGGAAGTCGTAACTGACTAATTTCTCATGATTTTTGAATAGTTCACTTAGCACTCATTGCATCGGGTGATGCTCACAGGGGTGAAGAAGTGGGATTGAAACTAGTGAAATGTGGAGAACGAATCACATAGCATCAATCTCTCTCCTTGTCTCATTGGTTTGTACAACTATTGGGCACAAGGAGGTCGAATTTCTGGATATAATTGCAGGGCCGAAAATTTTAGGAGTTGACCAAGTTTGACCAGCGTTGACCAAGGACTCTTTGACCAGTTTTGACTGCGATTTTTGGAGGATTATATTTGTTTCTCTAGGCCACATTGCTGAGCACAAAAATCGAGAAAAAGTGGGCACTTTGACCAGCATTGACTTCAGGGTTGGCTGCAACTTTGACTGCAGAAAATTACAGCAGACTCTCTCCTTTGACCAAAATTGACTAGACTTTGAAGGACTGTTTTGGGCTGACTTTGACCAGCAAGGAAGGCCAAATTTGATTGGGTTTGACCGAGCTCCAAGTGGACTGTTTGACTGTTGCGTTGACTATTGTTGACTTCTTGGTTAGGGCTGATTTGATTGCTGTTGACTGAGAAGTAGTATTGCAGATTTTACAGGGCTGTTTTGTCTTTGATTTGGTAAGTCAATTTTGACATTTATACTCTCTCTCTCTGCTGAACATTTGATATAATAATAAGAAGAATTCAAGGGTTTTCCCCACATTGGGGTTTTTCCCTAGCATCAACCAAATTTGGTGTCCTCTTGCCTTGACTTGTCTTCTGCATTTTTATTTTATGTTCTATCTACAGTTACTGTCAATGTGATTTATGGTTAATGTAGTTGCTATTGGAAAGTAATTTGGAAATTGTCATTGAGCTACTTAAAAGTACATTGAAGTAATTGTGCTAAGCATAGAACATACCATTTTTATCTAAATTTAACATGGTATCAAAGTGCAGGTGAAGACAAAGCCCAAGCAAGAGAGAAAAACAATCACCAAGAAAGGTTTATTGGACAAGTTTCAATGGCTTCATCTTACTTCAAGATTGAGGACAAGTTCAATGACAAATCTGACTATCATGTATAGAAGATGACTTTGGAGCTGATTGTGGAGGAGCATGAGGTACTGGACTATGTGTAGGGAAAAGTGGTGGAGCCTCCTTCAAATGCACCAGTTGCTGCTAAATCAAAGTATAGAAAAGGTGAGGTCAAAGCAACGAAAATTTTGGGTGACTCTATTCAAAAGCATTTGGTTGCGTATATTTCTTGTTTTGGGAACTTCTAAGGAGATATATGATCAGCTGGTTGGGATGTTCAAAGTGAACAATGCAAATCAAATCCTCTTTCTCAAAAACAATTTGAAGGACATCAAGATGGATAAAGAGGAGTCTGTCCAATCCTACTTCATAAGGATCACACAAATCAAGAATGACCTTCTATCTATTGGAGAAGTTATTGCTGACAGGGAGCTCACTCTCATTGCTCTTGGGGGTCTTTCAAGAACATGGGATGTGTTTAATACCACCATTCTCAACAATGACATGATTCCTAGTTTCGATGAATTATTGGCTAGATGCACTCAATAGGAGACGAGGATGATGGAGAGGAACAAGCCTTCAAATGGAAGTGAACCTACTGCTTTCTCTGCTCATGCAAAGAAGAAAAATAATGTTGGTCCAAGGAGACAAGGTCAAGGGTTCAAGCAGGGATTCAAAGAAAGAAGAAAAGGAAGGTGCTTCAATAGTAACAAGTTCGACCACTATGCTAGAGAGTGTTCTTACAAGAAGAATTCTCTAAGGGATGATGACAACAACAACAACAATTTCAAAGGCAATGGCAATCAAAGGAACAACAAGTTCAACAATAAAGGAAAAAGGAATGCTCTCGCTACTCGACATGGAAATGGTCAATCTCCCAAAAGATCAAGAAATTCCAGGTATGATTGTAGAAAAACAAAAGGAGTTTTATCTTATTTCTGCTTTGTCTACTGCCTCTCCTCCGGATACTTTGGATCATTACTTGATTGATAGTGGACCCTCAAGGCACTTCACTGGGTACAATGAGGCCCTCTCAAATTTGATTGAAAAGAAGACTAATTTAGAGATCATACTTGGAGACAATGCCACCTACCCTGTGAAAGGGATAGTTATGGTCACTCTCCACTTGAATCAAGGTCAAACCATTCATCTACAAGAAGTATTGTATGTGCCCGATTTGAAGAAGAACATGGTGTCTATTTTTGCAATGGAAGATAAAGGCTTCATGGTAGCATTCATTGATGGAAAGGTACTTATTGCCAAAGAAACCCTAAAGATTCATTCACACTTGGATTTAAGGTTGATGGTCTTTATCATGTTGGAGGAAGTCCTTTGGGAGCTTTGACTTGTGATGCTTCACTTCAATCTGAGCTGTGGCATCGAAGGTTCGCCCACTTACATTACAAAGCCTTACATGGGGTAAGGAAGATGGTCATAGGTATGCCCGACTTGTCAGGGTTGTGCAGCTAGGAAATTTACAAGGGGGCCATTCCCTTCAAGTGAAAGCCAAAATACCGATATTCTTCAATTGGTCCATTCTGACCTATTTGGTATGTTGCTCGTAACATCATTGGGAGGATACTTATGTTGATTTGGGGTAGCATCGGATGTGCTCTAGCCACGAAATTTGGTGGAGAGGTTGGGGCACATGAGATCTCCAATACCTAGAAAGGGTTTGGGCAGATTCTAAACAGATCAGGAGATATTAAAATAATTAATATTTTTAATGGAGTCCCTGAGTCTAAACTTAGGGAAAATAAAATATTAATGTGTATTAATATGGATCTGTTAGAATGGTCCAAAAGACATGGATCAAGCCGGATCTAATCTTAGCCATTGATTAGGAACTTAATCTCGGCCGTTGAGATGTCAACAGAAAAAGTATAAGAGGAGGCTTGAGGGGCACTTGGAGAACACACTGAGGGAGACCAGTCAATTCAATTTCTGGAGTGGGGTTTGCTGAAAAATTGAACCAGTGGTCTGGAGAGCAGTCAGGAGGCAACAAGTACGAAACAGAGAGACGAGAGATCAGTGCGGAAGAGGCAGACGCAGAGCCAGAGGAAGCCACGCAGAGGCAGGAGAGATTGCGCAGAGCCAGAAGGGCCTGCATCATCCACGTAGAGGCTGCAAGAGTGATGCAGAAGCCCAAAGAGGCTGTGCAGAGCCTCAATAGGCTGACGCAGAGGGTTTCAGGCTGTAGCAAAGGTCAATAGGGCCTACACTGGGTTTAGGAAAGTGCTGGAAGTTTGTCTATCTGTGGGTAAGCTAGTTTGGCACCTTGTTGTACAATGCTGAATAATAAAATCCTCCCTTGTTGCACCGATTTTCCCACATTGGGTTTTTCCGGGGACATTAGTCCAAAATAACTCTGTCAATGTGTGCATATTTTTGTTTCTGTATTATGATGTGATATCTGCAGTAGTATTTATTTTAATGTTTGTTGAAGTAATTTTATGAATAAATTATGATGAAATAAGTAGGAAAAGTAAATCAGTCGCTGCAGCGATAGAATTTTCACAACTTATACTATGCAATTTTTGTGGATGACTTCTCTCGCAAAACATGGATCTATTTCTTGAAGAAGAAGGATGAAGTGTTCAAATGATTCTGTTCTTTCAAAGCCTTGGTGGAAAATCAAATAGAGAATAAGATCTCGAGGGCCGACAATGGAACCGAATATGAATCAAATGAATTCAATGACTTTTGCAGAGAGGCTGGCATTAAGAGGGAGACAATCGTTCCATACACTCTTGAGCAAAATCGAGTTGCTTAAAGAAAGAATCGAACAATCATGGGAGCCACCCGTGCCATGCTCCATGATCAAGATCTTCCTAATTTCTTATGGGGAGAAGTTGCCAACACTACTCTGTATGTTCAAAATAGGAGCCTACATCAAGCACTGGATTTGAAGACACCCAAAGAAGTTTTCACTGGTAGGAAACCTAATGTTTCTCCTTTTAGAATTTTTGGTTGTCCTGTGTATTTTCATGTGCCTAGAGAGAAAAGAAACAAGTTAGAAGCATTTGGGAAGAAAGGTATATTTGTGGGCTACTATGAAAATTCAAAGGCATATAGAATCTATGTGCCTAGTCAAAGGGATGTGGAAATAAGCTATCATGTTACCTTTAATGAAGACACTGCCCTTTGGAAAGCCATAGTTCTCCCCATTCCAAGGAAGGATAATGATGATGATGATGCAAAAAAACAGGATGAACCTATGCCCAATGTTGAAGGCCTGATGGATCCCATTGATCCACTGCTTGGTGATCCCTCTACCTCAAGGAAAAGACCTTTGTGGCTCTAAGATACTCTCGAAGATGGTGAAAGACATATTGCTCCAAGAGGGACATTTCGTGAAAGTAAAAATCCGAACAGGTATCATGTCAGATACCTGTCCTACAAATCACACTTCATTATACCTGAATGCAAAATTTGAGCATTGCATATGGTGCATCCCTTCTTTGGTATTTTTTTTTAACGTTCTACCTAACAACTATGTCACAAGGTTCGTCGAACTTTAACCTTGAGGTTCGAATTTTGGCGAACCTTGAAAAAAATTTGAGGTTCGACGAACCTCATTGAACCTCATAGCCATTGACCAAGTCTATAGATCAAAACTCATAACTTCATGTCACAACTCAGGGTTGTAATTTATCCTTGCAGGTTCCATGTTCGATATATCATTTTTTATGCTTACTGATGTTGATTTCTTACTATTTTATCCTATAATTCATTTTAAATTAATAATTTTAGCACTGCATATGGTGCATCCCTTCTTTGGTATTTTTTTTTTAACTTTCTACCTAACAGCTATGTCACAAGGTTCGTCGAACTTTAACCTTGAGGTTCGAATTTTGGCGAACCTTGAAAAAAAATTGAGGTTCGACGAACCTCATCGAACCTCATAGCCATTGACCAAGTCTATAGATCAAAACTCATAACTTCATGTCACAACTCAAGCTTGTAATTTATCCTTGCAGGTTCCATGTTCGATATATCATTTTTTATGTTTACTGATGTTGATTTCTTACTATTTTATCCTATAATTCATTTTAAATTAATATAGGTTCATATATATATACACGAACCTAATGACGAACCTCATCAAAATTTTCGAACTCAAATCAAACCTAATCATTGTCGAACCCGAACTTGAACCCAAACCATGTGACATTGCATAACAACATGGCATGAATATATTTGTATCTAACATCATGCATATGGCAGTCCCTATCTTGGTTTAACTTGTGTTTAGAGTTATTGCTTTCTCTGCTTAGCGCTCAGACCAACCTCATGCTTGATCTAGCCTTATCTATCTAAGTTGGGTTATAGTGCTCTACATATGTGGCTTCCTCTCACTATACGCCCTTTAATCTATTCAAAATCCCTAAGCTATATGTTCACCCTTGTTCCAAGGATATTAATCATATACAAACATTTATTCCTAATGTTAAACGTGCATATCAATGGTCCTTCCTCGCTTGGGGTTACTCTGTGTAACACTATGTTCAAACCCTCACCTGGATGAAACTCTCGCTCAATGCTTCAACTATACCCCAGTATCACCACCCCTCCAACTATGTTGCTACCCGCATCCTGGCCATGTGAATGGGGTATGGTGTCACCTGGCCCTGACTGTGGCCGATGTGATGTGACTCCAACGATCCAAATCTCTTCTCCCTCATCAACGACTTATGGCATTTCATTCAAACCCTAACCATTTACTCAGTTCACCTTCCATTCTTTTGGTTTATCACTCTGCCACTAGAGCCAAGTTCTTTGCAACCATACCCGGTACCCCCACTGTATGCTTCTATTGTTGCCACATTTTGTTGCAGAGTGTTCATGTTTGTGCCAGAGTGTCCATGTTTGCACTAGAGTGTCCATGTTTGTGCCAGGGCTTGCGACAAATTGGGGTTAGTTTGGTAGCGAGGTGGTTATTCTTGCCCCTACTTTATACATCTGCAAGTAATGCAAGTGCTATGATTTCAGTTGGAAACATTGGAGGTTCTTCATGCCGAATCCACTCGCCCAAGTAATCTTAGTTCTTGTTTTCTTCTTGGAATTCCAAGCTAGTAAATTAACCCCTTTGGTTTCAGCGCAGTTCTAATCTCCCTTCTTTTTCTTCCACAGGAATGGTCTCAGGATTTCCATAAGGCTAACCTGGAGCTCTAACAACCAACATATAGCCACTGGTGTTGTTGTCGCGCGGATTGGCACGGCAATGCTCAGACCGGGGGCTGTCACTCTGATCCCCGATCCCTCCGTTTAAGCCTGTCTCCCGCGGCTAAGGGGGGTAGACCCTGTGAGATGATGAAGACCAACTGTCGACCAGTTGGTTGGGAGACACGAGACACAATAAGATAAGCACTAGATGAATTTGATTTTAGCAGACCAGTGCCTTAAGAGATTGCTATCAAGGTGATTACTTGTTAAATGATATAGAAA
>APFE030310661.1:12508-44205 GCA_000404065.3 Pinus taeda
AAATCACGGATTTCTTTGGAAAAGGCAATATCCATTGCCCTTTGGAAGGTAGCTCCTGCATTTTTCAACCCAAAAGGCATTTTGACATATTTGAAGGTTCCCCATGGGGTTGTAAATGTTGTTTTGTCCTGATCATCAGGGTGGACTAGGATCTGGTTGAAGCTTGAGAATCCATCAAGTAAAGAAATTCTTGAGGCCCCCACTACTCTTTGCAAGATGTGATCCATCTTAGGTAAGGGGTAATTATCTTTTAGGGACACTTGATTCAAGTTCCTTAGATCAACACAAAGCCTTATTTCACCAGTTTTCTTTCTTGTAGGGACCAAATTTGAAATCCATTCTGAGAATCTGATCGGTGCTATTATGCCAGTTTTAAACATTTTTTGTACCTCTTTTTCAATTGAAGGGAGAAGCATAGGATTGATTCTCCTCAATTTCTGTTTAAAGGGTTTTTGATTGGGCTTGAGAGGGATAGTATGTTGAATGACGGAGGTATCATAGGAATTTAAATCCTCATAAATCCATGCAAAGACATCTTGGAATTCTTTAAAGAGGTCAATGTATTTATGCTTTTGATCAGGTGGTAAAGATGCAGACAATTTAATTATCTTGGGTTTTTCAATAGTTCCAATGTTGCACTCTTCAATGGCAGCATTAAGGGGCTGCAATTTTGGTTTTCTAGGGACATCATTTGATTCAAAAATGTCCTCCAATGGAGCTAGGTCTATTGGAAGAAAATTGTCTTTCCATTGTATAACTTCAGCTTCAGTATCAACTATTTCCTCAGAATGAAATTGTTCAAGTTCTTGTATTTTCCCCTGGTCAAAGTTTGTTGGACAAAGCATTTGATTTGCTATTTTGAGTGATATATTTGTTTGGTGTAGTTCACCTAGTATTTGGGAATCACTTGCAGCCTCTGTATCAATGTTCAGTCTTGAAAATTCTTGCTGCAAAGTCAAGAAATTGTTTATTTGTGTATCATCCTCAAATACTTGCCAATCCCTGACATTGTTTGGGACAGAAGGTCTGTGTTTTATCTCTATTGTAAAGCAATTCTCGGGTTCAAAAGGTAGTTTACAAGTGCTTGCAAATGTGGCCAAACTATGAGCATGAAGGTTATGGGTTCTAGGAATTTTGGTAATTTGAAATTCAGTGAAGGAATTTAATATTTCAGCAGCAGCAGACCTATAAGATCCCAGTCTTTTGTCATTAGTGACAAAATTTCCCTTTACCTGTTGGATAATTAGGTCTGAATCTCCTAGGATTGAAAATTTTATGGCTTTTTAGGGTTTTACTAGCTTGAGGCCTAGTAAGAGAGCTTCATATTCTGCCATATTGTTGGTGCACCTGAAGTTTAACCTATAGGCTCGGCCCTCTGCATGATTGTTTCGTTTGTTATGTATCCAAACCCCTGCTCCTGCCCCTAATTTGTTGACTGACCCATCGAATTCAAGAAACCAGAGGAATTCTTGGTTAAGGGAAGGATTGTCAACTGTTGTGGGGCTTGGCATCAACAATTTGAGATTTTGGCTTATATTTGGCTTGTCTTCTTGAACATTTTTGTTTATTGATTTCTCCACCAGTATTTCTAGATCAGGAGTTTCTCCATTTATATACCGATCTTGTTCGAGTGTCTGGGTTTCTTCATCATTTGTGGGACCTGTATTGTCATTGAAGAGAATATAGGAGTCTATGTCAGAATGGACAGCATATATGGGAAAGTTTTGAGGCTTATCTTCACTGCTGACCATGTATTTCATAAGCGATTCTCTATATAGCCTCTTGGGTTGACCAAAGACTGAGATGGTGGCATATGACATGTCTAATTGTAGGGAACCTTGGAGTTTAGCCCCCCATGGTCTTGATAACTGCATTCCATATTTGGGTGGGATATCAGCAACTACAACATCCATTAGAATTGTTTTATTTGGGTACTGGACAAGTGACACACAAAGATCTTTTATTAAGCCTAAACATTTAACTTGGCTGGAATCAAATGAAAATAGGTCCTTATAAGGTCTTGTAATGTCTAGGTTGAGCCTCTCCATCACTGATTTAGGCATAATGTTATGTGAGGCGCCTGAATCAAACATTGCATTATGTAGTATCTTATCATGAACGTGCAGGCTAACATAGAAAGGTAAGATCCTTGTAACTGCTATCTTTCCATCAAACTCTGGACCGAAAAGAAATTCTGGGGTGTCATCCAACACATTGACATTATCTTTATTACGAGTAAGTTGAAGGGACTTCTTGATTTGTTGTTTGTAAATGTCATGCTTGGCTAATTATGAAAGAGGAATAGTTATCTTTAATTTGCCAATTTCAGCTTCTAAGTCAAAAGGTCTTTCAGATTGGATCTTGGTATTGTGGGTAACAACCTTTTCCTTGTTTATTAAGTTTTCCTCTTGATTCTTATCTTGATCTTGAGACTTATCCTTTTTACTCATCTCTTAAGGAGTATTGCTTGGATTAGGTTGCAAAGGTGATACAACCATTGGCTGTTGTTTTGAGGGAAATAGTTCAGTTACTTCTTCAACGGTTACCTCATTTGTAACTGAATCAGTTTTGTCATGTGGTTCTGTTACTATGGCTTTTTTGGGCTGCAGGCTATCCTTTGCTTTTTCGGGGTGTGTTACATTTACAGTTCTGCTTCTTAGCTTGTATTGATTATGAACTTCATAAACGGCTGTGTCATAACCTTGTTTAAAGTCAAATGACTCACCTGACTTGGTTTGGAACTGCTTAATGTCATCCTCCTTATGATCTTCATGACTTAGAAAAACTTATTGCTCATCATTCAGGCCCATTAGGTTAATGTGGGTGTCATCTACTTGCTCATTTGAAGTGGATGCTTCAGTATAGTTTTCCTGGAACGAAGGTCTTATTTCTGGATCAGAACTGGTCTTCCCAACGTTTGGGTTTTGATTTCTCCTAAAATTGGGATTCCTGATAGGGTTACTTTGTGGTGCTTCCCATGATGACTTTCTCTCAACTGATTCTACTCTGTCACCCAACCTCTTCATGCCAGTGAGTATTGCATCCAGTTTCTGATCAAAGGCTGAGGGTTCTTCTTTGAAGGTGGTTCTCTTTTCCAATCTTGCCCTGTTTCTTTTGGCAATTAGGTTAGCCTCTACTGTGACAACAACTTTTTGGGCATCTTAAAGGGTTCAGGGGTCCTTTCCTTCACTGATGCCATATCAGTGGTCAAACCATCCGGAATTTTGTACAAAGCTAAATCAGGGGGAGGTCTAATTCTGCGGTATTGCGTTATATACATTGTTGAATCTTGCACAATACTCCAAAAAAGTCTCCTGAGGACCTCGTTTGATTGTATCATATTCACCCATTATGTGCAAGGGATCTTTCTTCTTTTCCCATCTATTAGTAAAGGCTTGGTAAATCTCATCAGGAGTTGTTATGGTATTTGCAGTGAGTGATCTAAACTAGGTTCTTACATCACCTGTCAAGCTCTGAACAAAAATTCTCATTCTCACACTGTCATCATCAATTTCATAGTTCTCAAAATGATCTTGCATCCTTCTAGCATGCTGAATAGCTGTGAATGGGCCAGTGGAGTCAAAGTATGAGATTTTGGATTGGTAGTCATGAGGTAGGGTTGCAGCATTAGCAGGCAACTGCAGGGGCGCATATATATTAGCCATATTTGCAGGGTTTATAGGATTGACAGGGATAAACGGGACAACAGGAACTATTGGGACAATGGGGGTAATAGGTATGGCAGAGACTACAGTGTTGGTCAAGGGAATATGTGAAGTGGATGAAGGTGTGAAAGGAGGGCTTTGAGATGTAGATGGTGAACTAGGGGAACCAGGGGTAGACCAGAATAGAACCTTGATTGGAGTGGGAACAGGGTTAAGGCAGACTGTCTTAGGGCTCAAGTCAGAAGGATTTTCCTGTTTTTGCTGCTTCCTAATGTTTTTAGGGATGGTGTTAGGGTTTTCAAAAACAGTTGGTGGGTTAGGGTCAGGATTTGACCTTGTATACCGTTGATTCTTCTTGGGAGCCTGCTTCTGAATTTGTTTTTGAGTATTTTTAGAATTTTCTTGTATCTGCAAGGGCCAGACAAGATTTTGGAATGGCTGTGTATGTCTCAAAGCTCGTATGAAGATAGACTGAAACAAATTTTATGTAAACTTGTTAATGTAAAACAGAAACAATTTTGAAGGCTTCCTGGCTAACATTCAGGCTTCACCTGTAGCTTTAGGAAATATACAACAATTAGAAAATCCTGAGGTTGTCCCCAGTGGAGTCGCCATTTATGTTAACACCCAGGTTGTTCCCTATGACTCCCAAGGGAATACGGCCGGGGTAACCACTAACCAAGCTTTGGATTATAGATCCTAGCCTATCTATAATCAGAGAGGGCTCTCTCTTTAAGTTTGGGCTCTGTTTTGTGAAGATTTTAGGCTAGTTATAAGTTTTAGTTTTTTGTTTCAGACTTTGGTTGTGAACTATTGTTGCGAGAAGGGCATGAAATGTGAGAAAGATGTTAATCCATTGGGCATATGGAGTCAAAAATCTAAGATAGTCCTGGTGCCTGTGATGGAGAGAGTTTTACTACAAGGCTAGATGGCTATTCTTAATATAAATTTCTGATTAGTGAGTGAAACAATGGGGAGTGGAATTACCGACAGTGTGATGACAATTTGAACAACAATTTCTACTTAGTAGCATACATGAATTACTAAATAGTAACTGTGAAATATTCAGGGCTTATTTGAGCAGTCAAGAATTCCAATTTAGACAACTGAAATCATAGAAAACATTAGTAGTGAAGATAGATTGAGATCAGGGTGTCTCCATGGACAAATCCTGAGCTATTCTTTTTCTTCCTTCCTAGTATTTAGAACAACATATGGGAGATGTGAGCTTTAAACAAATAACAGAACATTAACAGAGATAGAGAAACACTTATTATATTAAGCCATAGCACTAGAATCCTGTAGCATTCAATGGTTCCAACACAGCATGCATCAGTAAGACCCAATTCCTGTAAACTTCAAGCTTTATTTATATCATCCTTTCAGAAATTACAGCCGAGTTTCTTCTCTCTTCATCAAAGAACAACAAAACACCAACCCCTTGAAAGTTTATGCGAGGGGGAATATATATAAATAGGTTTTACAAAATATCTGAATGTTGAGTCATTTGATAGATTAACTACGCTCACCAACTTTACAAAATAGCAGATAAGGAAGTTATTGCTATCTTAAATGTAAGATAGATAGTCTTTAATTCTGTCAGAACTCTTCTTGACCTTTGGAGGACACTGAGTCGGTTGAGTGTTCTGATTTAATGCTGAATGATGTGTCTTTATACTCTGTCATGCTGTAGCTTTCTCGGCCCTGTTACCTGTAGCTGCCATTGTTGCTTTTGGTGGCCGAATCTTCTTGCTGAGTTGGCTCATTCGACCTTTCCAGTCATAGTATATGCATCATACTTTCTGAATATGATGAGTTATATATTTCGATGACAAAACTTTGATGGAAACCTCCTGCTTATAGTAATAACTGTATCATTGAGGTCCACCATTCCTGTGTAGGAAATTGATGCCTCAAAAATTGCATCTAAGGTCTCATCTGCCTCTGTGTATTTGTAGAAGTTAGGAGGCACTTCAAACAAATGGCTGATCTCATTCATAATAAAAAACAAGTTCTCTATTCTGTCATAGAGACTTTGCCCAGATGCTGGCCCTGTTACCTGTGAGGTGCTTGATCCTTGACTGATCTGATTGGTGGCAAATGTGTTCACCCTTTTAGCATAAACCTCATGTGATAGTAGTCTCCCTGCACTGTTGAGCAAGCTAGGAAGACCTATGCCCTGTAATGCTGCAAACTTGTCCATGAACTTGTTGACCTCTGTTTGCATGTCCTGGCTTCTTCTATCCAGTGTCTGCACCAGGATTTTCAACGTGAGGACCCTCTTTATCAGCTAGATAGTTTCTGTTCTGTTGGAGATCCCAATTGCTGCCAGCTGAGGACCTGTTCGGTTAGTAAGCACATTAATCATTCTACTGGCTATCTCAGGCATACTGCCTAGAGATGCCCTTTCTCTATGGACTTCCTTCTGTGCCTTGCCTATGAGCTCCATTTGCTCTTGGATGGTCTCAATATATTGCCACTGATCCGTTATTGATTGGCCAATGTGGGTCCACAAAACTGTCCTGATCTCAGCCACCACTTTGTCAAGGGTGAGCTCTTTCTCCAGCTCCTTTATCTTCTCTTTGAGAGCTTTTATCTCTCTCCCTTTCTCAGCCACATTCTACTTGGATTTGTCATATGTTTCATTCAGCTTAGCCAAATCCTCCTTGGCTCTATTCAGCTCTATCATCTGGGCTTCGAGGACCTTGATCTCACTCATCAATTTCTGCATATTGAGGCTCGGAGCCTGCTCTGAATTTGGTGCTGGTGCTGATGTTGATGTTGATGGCGCTGCTTGCTCTGTAGGAGGAGCGGTAGTCTGTGGGGGCTCCTCAAGGTTTATGACCTCTGGAAGGGGCTGAGAAGTATGGCCTCCCTCTTTCTGCTGTAGGGCTACTTGCAGTGAAGCCTCTGTGTCCTCCAGCTTCCCTTCTGTCTGCACTAGCTGTTTGTGCACTGCTACCAGCAATGTAGCTACCTCTTGGTCTTGTCTTTGCTGAGCAACATCTTTTGTTTGAGGATGAATGGTTGCTGGGAGCTTCACCTTCTTTCTTAGGGATGCAAGGTCTGCATATCTTATCTTCAGCAGCGTTTGTATGGCCTTTGGATCCTTGGGGTCATGCCCAAGCTCTATGATTATGTCCTCTAAAGACCTGATCCTGTTGTCTTTGGCCTGAGAGAATGCCTTCTCCAACTCAAGTTGGGAAGCTGTATTATTTAGGCTGTTTTCCAACCTATTAGCCAACAATGTTTTGTCTGCCAATGTTGTATAGACCATCTCACCCGTTTGCTTGTGAAGTTCTATTTGGTCCATAGGGTGGATGTCCTTGGCAAGAACCTCAAGGTTGGTTCTTATATAATCTGCAGCTGACTGTGGCTGCAGCATAGTGGGCATGAAATGACTCATGGTCATTTTCCCTTCTGTGATCTCATAGGCTGACATAAGCCTCTGTTGATTGGTAGGGGCCATCTTTAGCAACTGGTTGTAGATTTGGAGCCGGAGTGGCTCATTTCTCCTTTTGATATCAATAAATTGTTGCTTGATGCCTGCTTCTGCTCTCCTTTGCTGACTTGAGGAGCTGACCTCTCCTCCAAGGGTTCTCTCTTGTTCCTGCTGAAAGGAACTGGTAGATGCCTCCATGCTCGGTGGGCCCATGCCCAATGATTGCCCCATGGGAATTTCTTCTTCGGAGAGGGGATTCAATCTCTGTCTTTTCTCCCCTTGATTTGTGGACGTGGTGAGGGGAGTCTCCTGCTCTCTATCCCTCTTCTTTCCCTTTTCCCCTTTTTATGGAGTTTGAAGCACTGAAGCCTCCACTGTCGTTTCTTGCCCAGAAGGCATATTTTCTTGAGCCTGTTGCTCAGTAGGTGTTGGAGCTTCAGCCATTTGTTCTTGCTGCATAGGCTGCCCCTCTTCTTGATGTTTTTCTTGCTGTTCTACCTCCTTTTCTGCTTGTTGTTCTGTTTGCTGGTCTGTCCTGGGAGGTGGCTGTTCCTGCTCTATCTGCTTGCCTTTATCTTTGTTTGATTCCTGTTGGGCAGTCCCGGCTGCTTCCTGCTGGGCTGTGGAAGATGAGGCAGCTGCTCCAATTTGCCTTTGACAGGAGGAAGAAACCTGTCCACAAGTTTCCAAGTCAACCTCTTTTTCAAGATTCTTCGCTTCTCTTTGTAGCATTTTCTCTCTACCAATTGGCTCTTCTAGGGTGCCCTCTTTCCAGCTTAAAGCATTGGCATACTGCTCAATATGAGGCAATTTCACGTGAGCGTAGCCACCCAATTTGTATTTTATCCTCCCGAGGGAAATGAAGTGATTAGGGTCATAAGGCA
The DNA here is from genome assembly GCA_000404065.3 of Pinus taeda. NCBI lineage: Eukaryota > Viridiplantae > Streptophyta > Pinopsida > Pinales > Pinaceae > Pinus > Pinus taeda. The sequence goes on from APFE030310661.1 coordinate 20,500, forward strand.
CCCATTTGAAGCTGGTTTGTAGTCTAAGGGTATCTAGGATCAGGTTAGCTTCCTTCCATCCTTCCTCCCTTTTATTGTACAGAAAAGGGCCTAGCTGATTTCTCACCTTTAGTTGCACCTTCTTGTTTTTACTTTGGAAATGGACAAAGTTTGCATTTCCAAACTGCCTAAAGTACTCTAGGGCAAAGAGTCTCATAGGGACATATCTTGGCAGCCTATAATGACTTAACTCACAGCCATATATTCTGATTATTGTATGGCGTTGGTAAAAGTACCAATGACCAATGCTGTAGGCATTTGAGAGGTGAAGAATTCTTTGCATTTCCTCTGTCAATCTGGGAGGAGGGACACCCAATAACAAGGTCATAGCTGGATGGATGAAAAGGTCAATGAATTCACAGTAGGTGTAAGGTGAATAAGCTAAAAGATGACAGACTGAAGACCAAAACACTACAGACCTTGGGCTTCCCTGGGCATTTAGCTTCTTGAGAGGGACAGGGAATGCATCAGGCTGATAAAACAAGAATAATTGATATATATACCTAGTGTATTTAAACACCTTTTCCATTTCTAGATTGATCAATTGTTCATGAATCTTATTGGCAATGAATGTGGCAAAATCATAATGCACAGCAGGAGGCATTCCAGGGGAGAAAATGGATAGCATGGCCATAATGGTTTCATCAACATCCTCATATGTCCCATAACCCAGGATGTAAATGATCAAATCTACCAGCATTTTGCCCAGTTCATTAAGATATTGATAAGCTATAGGAAGGGTGGTGCTCATAGCTTCAAATTGTGGCTGGATAAACAACTGGTTAATCTTGGTAATTTGAGCACTGGACAACTTTCCCCCTTTCGTTATCAAGTCATGGATGGAGAGAGGAGTTAGGGGCTTTGTAGTGTGAAAGTGTAGCATTTCATTGATGGCCTCAGGGGTGATATGGAACAATACTGAGCCTGAAGGGCTGAGAACGGCTCTCTGATAGGGGTCATAGCTAGAACGACATTGATTTATCAAGTCTGGGAGGACATTGACTTGAGGAAGTTTGTAAATTGGTAGGTTGGAGTCCCAAATTCCTAAGGTATCAGCTCCACTGAGATATTGGGCTTTTAACTCATTCAGCAGGTGAATATTGAATTTGGAGGTCATGGAAGTGCAGTCTAGCATTTGGTAATCTCTATCACCCAGGGCCTTCCACTCTAGCTCTCTGTGTGGGGCATTTAGAGGCTGAACATTCAGGGCTAGTGGTGTTTCCATGGCTGGGTAGTACTTGTGAGTTTGTACTCGAACTGGTTTCAGTGGGCAGGAGAACACAGAGGGCTAATTTTGCAGAAGTAAAGCCAATTGTAAAGGTAAATGAGGCAACTGTGGTGACAATGGTGTAGAATGCTCAAAGAGAGTTAATTGAGGGACTGCAAGGACTGGAAACACTGTTTTCCCGGTGAATTATGCCTTTCAGGTTTTCAGTCCACGAATGCGCGGACAGAGTGGGAATTTCGGAAAAGGTGACTGTATATGGGTTCAGCAGGTGAATTTCAGCTCTACACCTGTAAAGGAATGCTGGTTTACCGGGAATTTGCTGGTAAATAGGTTGCTTTACTCTTGTTATTTCAATTCTAGAGAATTATGGACAAAACTAAGCTCTGAGGGGATTCTTTGGGTAAATACCTGGTGAATTGCTGGCAATGGTCGCAAATGCAGGCGGGTGGGAGGCGGCAGCGTCCTTCAGGTTGATTTTTGTAGGTTGACGACAGGTGGTCATAATTTACATGCAGAGGTGAGCAATAGTTATTTTAGCAAAAGTGAGAAAAAACGTGAAAATTGGCTAAAATATGGACTTTTTAGGTATTGGCGCGCTTTTTGGATGACGTCAGCATGACGTCATCAGGTGGGGTCAGGGTCGGGTGACGTTAGCATGACATCATTGAGTGACGTGGCAGTCTGTGAGCAGTCCACGGGGATTGCACAGGTGGCGGAGATGTTGGAGCGCTGGCGGGCGGGGGTGCTGACAAGGCACCGAGTGGAAGTGACATGGGCGGGCGTAACGCTGGCGTGGGCAGGCGGTATAATAGAGCGGTAAGTGGGTTTTCTCTGACCGCCCTCTATACGGTCGCAGTATTGTCAGAGGGCGACCCACGAAAATCTGGGGGTGATGCGTGGCAGAGGCCTGACGTCACCCTCTGATAGTTTCTCGGGTGGTAACTTTCGACGATCGGGGCCCATCCGATATGCATGTGGGCCGTCGGATGGGAAATCCCAGATCTGACGGTCGACGGGTTGATGAGCTGCACGTACGATATGAGAGGCGGGGCAACATAAAATATTATTATTTTCAGAAATGCGAGCCCGGCGGAAACATTAGAAAAAGTGGGTTTTTGGTGTTTTGCAGAGTTATGGGTTAAAATGGGTTTTTACAAAGGTTTACTTACAAAGCGGGTTTTGGCTATTTAATCCGAGCAAATCCCGGATTAATCCCAGGATTAATTTTTTGGCGCTCTTTGGGTCGCGCTTAAATGTTTTAGCCCTTGAGACTTTCAAAAACGATATATAGAGCTATAATGCTCGGGGAAGGGGATATATAGGTATTTTTTGGGTTTTTTGCCAAGTTTACATAGTAATAGGGGGAATAGGGGGTATAAGGAGTTAAATAGTGATAGGTTAGTAGTTAATATGAGTGAAAGAGGTGGATGAGGGGGGGTAGAATACTAAGTTTGTTTATATGAAATCAACTTAGTTTTTAGAAAGTAGATCAAAATGAAAATAATTTTTGCACAAGAAATGTGGCTCTTAAAGAAACTAGAACCAACAAAAGAATTTGACTTCTTTTATGAACATGGGTGGCATAGGGATGTTAGTCATGAATGTGATAGGGGGTGATCTGGAAGTTAGACATGCTTCATTAAGTTTCTGTAAGACTGCTGTAAATAGGCAATTTGTACTGGCACCATGTTTTTACCTTTGCTTTAGGCCAGTAAAATGCCATGAACCATGCTTTCTGCAACCCCCTCTGCCTACCCACTCTATTGCCTAGCATTTTTTGTTACTCCAAGGAGGGTGCACTTAGATTTGCAAACCCTTTTGTGCGTTTTCTTTTCCTTTGGCTTTTTATTTTGATTTTCTATCTAAAGCTACCCTTATTGATTCCAAGGCCCCAGATTAAGCAGTTGGGAACCTTCTTTCTCTACCTATCTACCTTACCTGCCAAGATTGAGCTGTTTGGACAGGTTTCTTTCTCTAATCTACAACAAAAATTGAAACATGGCATGCCCCAGCTTAGGCTGTTGGATCACCCATCCTGAAGTAGGGCAGTATCAACCAAATGTAGGTATACTTCCTCCACAAAAATATGAGATATTTGTATCATCAAAGTAGATCATATTGGCACTTCCCCCTATCAATCATGAAAAATGAAACCTATTGGTATAGGTAGCTAACATATCCTATCCACATGGTCATATGAATCAAATATTATGGGGGATTATAGCCTAAGTTCAAATGTATAAATCATAAATTCGTATTTTTATATAAAGGGAACTTGATAGATATGTAGCTGATGGAGTAAAGCCTAATTTGAATCTATTAAGAAGACACCTTATAAGAAGGAAATAGGAAGAGAGAATGGTCATATGATCCAAATATTAGGGGGGATTATAGTCTAAGTTCAGATGTATAAATCATAAATTCATATTTTTATGTAAATAGAACTTGATAGATATGTAACTGATGGAGTAAAGCCTAATTTGACTCTATTAAGAAGACACATTATAAGAACGAAATGAAAAGAGAGTGAAGGTCAAGAAGACGAGGTCCCAAAATTGGCCTCATTGCATGTAATGGTTCTTCTTAATGAAATCCTTCTTCTCTAATTCTCTCTCCCTCTCTCTCTCCCTTTTCATATTTTTGTGATGTATTTAGTTCTTGCATTTTATCAATTTTCTTGTGATTATTTTCATGGAAAATTTGTATGTTTTCTGTCTCTCTTAACATTCAACTGTTCTGGATATTAGACCCCAAGATCAATATCATTGGTATCCTAGAAGATTACCACTCCATGGGAACTAGAGTTTGAAGCTTATTCTAGTTTAAAAAATTTGCAACAATTTACAACCTCTTTTTTCCATCTTTGGAGTCCATTTGTTGGGACATACATTATAAGTATCATAGTTGGTCTATGATCATTATAATTTTTTCTACCCTTGAAACTTTATTCAACATTGTAGGAGCATACTTACATGGACTCTCTCATTAGGGCTTCACTGGTGGGGAAATTCCGTACCAGGTGCATTCATATTGGGGGATATATATTGAGGAAAAATGACATAATATATATTGGGGGATATATAGGGGAGACTATAGTTTATGATTATATGTGTTGAAATATGGCAACAAGAATATTCCAATTTAATTTTTCCTTGAATTAAATTGTGAATTAAAATTGAATTTTGTCTTAACAACTACTTGGAATTAATTAATTAATTTATTTTAAATTAATTAGTTGGAGAAATTCAGGTTAGATGGCTTTCTGAAGACATGCAAGAGTTATCCCTTAAATTAAGGAGATAATATTGAGTTATATTTGAGTTGTAATTAGTTAACTCAGTTTACTGAGTTAAGTCCAGTTAAATTAGTTCCAAACTGTTTGAGGAACTAATAGTGAGTTAAGTCCACTGATGCATTAATGCACTCAACTAGTGCTACTCTAGTTAACTAAAGATTCCCTAATCAGAAACTCATGCATGTCTATTCTGAGAAAGACCCAGTTGAGATTAATGTTCAAGGACAATGTACTATCAGTTGCATGTGTTTTATCATGGAGAAAAATCATGCATGCAGTTAAGGATTTATCCTTGAGGATTGCACAGTTTTGAAGGGAGATCATCCACTTGGTAAAAGGAAAATTATCCACATGGAACAACACAAGGAAATAGGAGCTTGGAGGGCATAGAAGAAGGCTGGAGAGAAGCCAAGATTTCCTGTGAGCATCTGTGAGGATTGTACTGAGAGCTGGCTAGCTGTGAGAGCTGAGGCTTTGTATAATTCCTATGTATTTCCACCATGTATGATAATACAATAGTATGGGGTTTTTAGCTGAGGCTTTCCCCAAAGTATTTTCATGTATATTGTGCAATTGATTCTTCTTCTTCTGGTTATATTGTTCAACTCGATATTTAATCTTCTGCAAATTGATAGTAGAAGTAGGTTATAGTATTATGCTTTGATTTATATTACATTATCGGGTTAACCTACCATCAGATTTTCTACATGGTCTCAGAGCTAGATTTGTATAAATATTCTACAGGGTATCGGAGCTGTGAACAATATACTGAGAAGAGAATTTGCGTTTGAAGTTTGGGGTTGCAGGAGCAAATTGAATTGATATCATACTTCAATGTTGGCCAATGGCATTCTATGGCTTGAGACTCGAGTATGCCTTGGAAGGTAGCTCGAATTACATAGCATGGAAAGATAGAATGGAGGCTATATTATAAGACAATGGCTTGAAGGAATTCATTGATCAAGAAATCCCAAAGCCATATTCAACTAATGTACAAGAGTTGGCTGAGTGGAAGAAATGTGTGGCAAAGGCGAGAGAGATCATCCTTGAGGGAGTTCGAGACCATATTGCCTCGAGTCTCCATGGCAAGGATGCTCCATTTTCAATGTGGAAGACATTGAAGGACTTCTAGCAGAACAATAGTGACCAAAGGAAATTTGCGCTCAAGGATAAGCTTCGAAGAATCAAGATGGAGAAGGGCGATACTATTTCCACATATCTAAATGCCACCTGTAAAGATGAGCTTGGCAGTGTGGGAATAACTACTGCTGTTGATGATATGGTGAGCCTCATTCTCCTTGGCCTTCCAAAGAGTTGGAATAGCTACCAGGAATCTGTGAATGGAAGGGAGAAGCTGCCGGATTGGGAACGACTGTGGTCAGATCTTATGCAGGAGGAGATTATGAGGAGCACACAAGATGTTTCTTCATCCAAGAATGATGATGAAGAAAATCTGGCCTTAGCAAGTAAGGCAAGGAAAGGGAAGGGGAAAGCTTCCCATTTCAAATCAAATTCTTCTCATGGAGGGAAGAAGGTTGACATGTCTAAAGTAAGATGCTTTAATTTTCACAATATGGGACATTATGCAACTAATTACCCATCAAAGAAGTCCAAGAAGGGATCGTCGGAAGGATCAGAAGGTGAGGCATTAGTCTCTCAGTTCAAAATGGATAGGGATTCAGGTGAAGAATCTCTATAAACTAGAGGTAGATGACTGTGCAACATTGAGTATGAAAGTAGAATTGGTGCAAAGTAAGACATTGGCGAGTTGTGGCACAAGCGGTTGGGCCATTTTCATCATGGGGCTTTGAAGATAATACAACAGATATCTATTGGACTTCCCAAAGGTAAACTTGATCAAGTTGACACATGCAAAGGTTGTACCTTGGGAAAGTACACCAAGTCTTGCTTTCATGATCGAGACAGTCGAGCAGAGGCTATCTTAGATCAAGTTCATACTGATTTGTGTGGACCATTCTCGATGGCATCCACAACAAAGCAAAGGTATTATGTGATTTTCATTGATGAATATTCTCGTAAATGTTGGATTTATTTCATGCAGAAGAAGGACCAAACTTTCACAAAATTTTGTGAGTTCAAATCTTTGGTCGAGAAAGAGTCAGGGAAGAAGATCAAGGCCTTGAGAAGCGACAACGATGGAGAATATGTCTCTCAAGAGTTTAAGGACTTCAGTGCAACAAAAGGAATTAAACGAGAGTCGACGACACCTCATAACCCATAACAAAATGGGGCGGCCGAGAGGAAGAACATAACTATTGTAGGGGTAGCACGGGCAATGCTGCATGACCAAGGCCAACCACTTCACTTATGGGTTGAGGCATGCAACACAATAGTCTATTTGCAGAATAGAAGCCTGTGTTGCATACTTGGGATGAAGACACTAGGGGAAGCTTTCTCCAGTAAGAGACTAGATGTGGGTCATTTTAGGATCTTTGGATTATCGATATATTTTCATGTGAAAAAGGATGCACGGAAGAAGCTTGAGCTAACAATAGAGTTGGGGATATTTGGGGGGTATACTGATATACCTCACAACTATCAGGTGTACTTGCCTAGCAGTCGGAGGATAATGGTTCACAGAGATCTCAAGTTTGATGAGAAAAAGGCCATGTGAGTTTCCCTTGAGAGGGAACTCCAACTCTATGCTGTGGAGGAAATGTTGGTTCCTAAGGAGGAGGAGCCTCAGACTGATGCATAGTAGCCACATTCAGAGGTTCCAAGAGTGGAGACATCCACTCAAGAAGAGTCTTCTAGAGATGGACAAAAGCACACAAGAGAAGCTGACATATTGTTGGAGGATGCGAGAGAGAATGTGGGAGCACCATATTCTCAGCACAGGCAGATGAGGTCACTTGAGAGGTACACTGGATACATGGCCCTTGCTGGGGAATGTGTTGAAACCGAGCCATCTTCCTTTGAGGAAGCAGTGCAGCAGCTGATTTGGGTTGACGCTCTAGTGGAGGAGTATGACTCCATAGTTCGTAACAGTGTTTGGGATGTGGTTTCGAGACCAAAGAACAAGTCAGATGTGAGTTCCCTTTGGCTTTACAAGGTAAAGCAAGCTACTGATGGTAGTGAGGAGAAGCATAAGGAAAGATTTGTTGCCCGTGGCTTTTCACAGGTCGAGGAGATTGACTATGATGAGACTTTTTCTCTTGTCGCAAGGTACTCATCTATTAGATCTATGTTGGCACTATCAACATAGATGGGTTGGAAGATCCATCAGATGGATGTGAAGACTGCATTCCTCAATGGCCAGATTGTGGAAGAGGTGTACATAGAGCAGTTAGAAGGTTTTGAGACCTTCGATTGTGAGTCACATGTGTGCCGACTCAAGAGAGTGTTGTACGGGCTGAAGCAAGCACCTCGTGCTTGGTACACCAGGATAGACAACTACTTCACCGGGTTGGGCTTCACAAAGAGCGAAGCGAATGCGAACCTGTACCACATCATGGTGAAAGATAAGATGTTGATGATCGTATTTTGTGTTGATGATCTCATATTGACTGGTGATGATCAGTTGATCGTGTCTTGCAAGGAGGACCTTGCAAGAGAATTCGAGATGAAAGACACGGGTCTCATGCATTACTTCCTTGGCATGGAAGTGTGGCAGGAGGATGGGGAGTTGTTTGTGTCTCAGGGCAAGTATGCCAATGAGATACACAAGAGATTCCACATGGAGAAGTGCAAGCCCATGCAGACTCCTCTAGTAGGTAACTAGAGGAAGGAGGTTGCTACTTCAAGAGAAGTTGTAGAGGCTACTGTGTATAGGCAACTTGTGGGTTCACTGATGTACTTAGTGAACACACGACCAAATTTGTGCGTTGCGGTGACCATCTGAGTCAAGTGATGGTTCAGCCTACCAAGATGTTTTGGAAGGCAACAAATCATGTATTAAAATACCTTAGAGGCACATCTCAATATGGATTATGGTACAGACAGATAGAGGGAGTGAAGCTACAAGGCTTCATTGATGCAGATTGGGTAGGGAGTCCATCAGATCTAAAGAGCACATCAGGAGGGATTTTCAACCTTGGGTCAGTGGCAGTTTCTTCGTACAACAAGAAACAGAGGTCGGTCGCACTTAGCTCGACAGAGGTAGAATACATGGTTGCAAGTCAAGCAAAATGTGAGGCCATCTGGATGCGGAAAATCCTAGTTGGTTTGTTTGATCAGAGGATGGATCCAACTGTGATCTATTGTAATAATCAGAGTTGTATCAAACTCTCTAAGAATGATAGGTCCAAGCACATCGACATTTGGTATCATCATCTCAAAGACTGTGTAGTGAGGAGGAGCATGTTGCTGTAGTATATTTCGACAGAGGAGCAAGATGCTGACATTTTGATAAAGGCATTGTCAAATTGTAAATTCAAGTTCCATAGAGACAAGATTGGGGTGGCAGATAATCCCTTTCTTGTTGAGAGGGAGTGTTGAAATATGGAAACAAGAATATTCAAATTTAATTTGTCCTTGAATTAAATTGTGAATTAAAATCGAATTTAGTCTTAACAGCTACTTGGAATTAATTAATTAATTCATTTTAAATTAATTTGTTGGATAAATTCAATTTAGAAGTCTTTTTGAAGTCATGCAAGAGTTATCCCTTAAATTAAGGAGATAAGATTGAGTTATATTTGAGTTATAATTAGCTAACCAGTATACTGAGTTAAGTCCAGTTAAATTAGTTCCAAACTGTTTGAGGAACTAGTAGTGAGTTAACAGTGAGTTGATGCATTAATGCACTCAACTAGTGCTACTCCAGTTAATTGAATATTCCCTCATCAAAAACTCATGCATGTCTATTATGAGAAAGACCTAATTGAGATTAATGTTCAAGGACAGTGTAGTATCAATTGCATGTGTTTTCTCATGGAGAAAACTCATGCATGCAGTCAAGGATTTATCCTTGAGGATTGCGTAGTTTTGAAGGGTGATCATCCACTTGGTAAAAGGAAAATCATCCACAAGGAACAACGCAAGGAAATAGGAGCTTGTAGGGCAGAGAGGAAGGCTGGAGAGAAACCAAGATTTCCTGTGAGCATCTGTGAGGATTGTACTGAGAGCTGGCTAGCTGTGAGAGCTAAGGCTTTGTATAATTCTTATGTATTTCCACCATGTATGATAATACAATAGTGTGGGGTTTTCAGTTGGGGCTTTCCCCAAAGTATTTTCATGTGTATTGTGTGATTGATTCTTCTTCTTCTGGTTATATTTTTCAGCGTGATCTTTAAGCTTCCGCAAATTGATAGTAGAAGTAGGTTACAATATTCTGCTTTGATTTATAATGCATTATCAGGTTAAACTACCATCAAATTTCCTACAATATGCATGCTATAAAGTCATATTTTTATGTGAAAGTGAACTTTATAAATATATATGTAACTAATGAAGAAACCTAATTTGACTCCATCAACAAGACACCTTAAAAAAAGGAAATAGGAAGAGAGTGAAGGTTGATAAGGAGAGGTACCAAAATTGACCTCATTCCATGTAATGGTTCTTTTTAATGGAAACTTTCTCCTCCAATTCTCTCTATTTTCATATTTTTTTATATTGTATTCTCATCTTGCATTTTTATCAATGTTCTTATGATTAGTTTCATGGTAGATATGTATGTTTTCTCTCCTCCTCTCTCAACATTGAAGCCTTCTTAATCTTAGCCCCCAAGATTTGGATCATCATATACCATAGACTTGTATGCATCCTTTGTCCTTGGAGCATATACATTTTCATAGTTCTCAACATGGAAATCTAGCAATTTACAATATTTCACATTTCCCAATGTGATTAATGGATCCTAATGCATAAGGTTTTCGGGGTCAAAATTTAACAAAGGCTCATATTACTCAACCTAATATGTACTTGAAATGCCTCTTGGATTTTTTTTTTCAATATATGAAGGAATCAAGGAAATATTCTTAGTTAAAGTTGGTTGTCCCATCATTTGTGGCACATGCAAGCTAATTTTGGAAATTGAGGTCATACCTGGTGGAATGAGGAAAATCTTATGTCAAAATTCATGTAAAAAATTATCTATACAAAACTCATGCACCCAATTCCTCAAATCATGCAAAGCATTGAATATAAATCACTAAGATCCCTAAAGTAAGAGGATGACCCGCATGTATGAGCTCAATTAGGCTATTTGAAGGGTCAAATCTAGTTTTTGGGGTTAATTAAATGATGGAAAAGTTCAATTACATAAAATAAGTCAAATTACCAAATATAAAGATGGAAGGGCATTGCAATTCAAGTCGAAGGGACCAAGTTGACTTCCTCAAGCTAGCCATTAAACCTCTCATAGGGAATGTTAACGGTTTAAGGGTCAAATCAAGTGAATATTAGAACAAAGGTGGGCATGATCTAGCTTTTCAAAGGTTGAGTAGGCCTCTCTCCAAGCAAATCAATCCCCTTTTTATGAAAATCGACTCAATGCGAGCCAAGTTGAGCCTCATTCAAGCACATTTCCCTCATAGGGTAACCATTTTATCTATAAGTCAAGCTGACCCCCCTCTCTTAAGGGTTATCTCTCATGCAAAAAATATTATTCATTATAAATAGTTAGTCTTCAGGTTATGGATGATAAGTCGGATAATTATTTTTGAGAGAGTGTTTCAAACTAGCCATTAGAAAAAAATTATATAAGGCTAGTCCCTCATCCCATATGCACTTTTATGAATTGTGAGATCATCATGCCGTGATAAGATTTTTTTTCGGTGAAAAAACTTGCCTTGTGGATTGATTCTTCTATTTTTCTTCTTGTTAGCCATGTAAAACTTGTGTTTCATAATATTTTTGCACTTTTTTCCAAATTATACAAAGCTTGTGGATTGATTCAATGAGTGGCTACAATGTCACGTAAATGAAGTATGCTAGGGTGCTAGTCCTTACTTTCTATTTTTTGGATTGGGGTTATCAAAATCTAATTGTTGGAATAACAGTTATCAGTCGTTTCTTCTTCAAAGGAAAGGTATCTCCTAACACCATAGTTGATCCTTTGGCCAGAGGTATTTCAAGACGAAATCACTTCTAGTTGGATTTTGGAATCAATACATCATCTTAGACTAGAGTGATGGTGAGTAGTATTTTCAACTCCAAAACTTACATATTTGTCAAGGTTGATTTATAAAGGGTCATGATCACAATTTGACACTACAAAAGGTAATTTGCAAGGCCAAGGTAAGACTCACTTCAGTAGCCAATATTTAAAAATATAATTTTTTTTTCAAATTTCTATTTTATAAAATATAAAAATATAAAAATTCAGAAAATATAAAATACAAAGTCATTTAAATAAATTGAGCTTAATTTCTATTTCTCAGTCAGTTTCATCTGTTGGGTTATGCTTGAATCTTATCTATTTTTCCCAACAAGGGTATAACTTGCATGTCTTATGTAGGAAAAAATGATCTAAGGAAAATTCAAAGTGTTATTTAAGGGTTTTACAGGTATGCAATATAATTTACAACAATAGATTGAGTTGTAAGTGAAACCCTCATTCAAGGGTCTAAGTATAAAAGGTGTATACTTGTATACCTTTGTCATATTTTACACTTCTAGACTATATCTCATCATTATTTGAAGCGAATTATCACTTTGCATCCAACTGGAAACAAAATTTTTGCATATTAAAGTAAATTTTTTGGGAGTTGACCCCTTTTAGAGATTACCATTTTCCATAATGTCATATATTTCAAATTATTCATTTATTTTTAGTGTTGGGTTGTTTTTATTAATATATATTCATTTCCTTATAATTTTAACCCCTAGTTCCACTTTAAAAGAGTATCTGTAGGTTTGTGAGAAGGCCAAAAATGGGGTTTAGCTTGCTATTTTCTATTTTTTTAAAAATTTTTCATGGTTGAAGTTATAGATAATAAGGTTATTTTTCTATCTTTAGTGATTTTCCAAGGTATATGAAAAGGTATTAATCTCAAACTTGGTAAGGACACTTAACACAACATTGTGTTATTTAAAGGGTTATTTTCCATATATAGAGTGTTGTTTTTCTTGCTAGTATACATTTTATGCAATCAATTTTTCACTTTCAGATCAACAATATCTTAAAAATTAACCCCTAGACTTCCATCACCCAATAGGTATTATTAGGAAGTAGTATACTAACTCGTGGTGGAGGATTTTTAGTGCAAGAATCCTCCTTTAGTTTTGTAGGAGTTGGTTTAAAGAGTGGGGACCCATGTTGAAGTGATATTGAGCACTTATCCTCTGTGATGCCACCTTACCATCTCATAAATACTTTAATGAGACCTGCTTATTTAGGTGGTGATATGCCCAATGAGTAATAGTAAGTTAGTGTAAATAAAACAAGTAAATACCAAGAAAATCATAGAAGCTAGATTAAGAAGCAACCCATATATATATAAAGTAAATGGTAATTTGAGAAATATAATCCTTATTTAATAAAATGTGACTAAAGTATTTAATAATTGGTGAAAGAAATGGAGAGTGCAACATGAATAACTTATCCTTAAAATGTTTAAATTTGTTTCGTTTAAATTAAATATAATTATAAAATGTATATAAAATAGCTCTTTAAGAGTAAAGTACATATAAAATATATATGAAAATGATCAATTAACAACCAACCTATAGAAAAATCTAAACTAGGAAGCAACCCTTTTTTTTGGTAAATAAAAATTTATATTTCAAACTTGAAGGATGAACGTTACAACATATATGGTCATTGTCATAGTCTATCACTAGGGAAACTAGACTAGTGATAAAACCACAATTTTTGCAACATCCAAACAAAAATAAGTTTAAGATTCAACAAAATTATTAGAAGAATGTATTGGATTTCTAGATATTTTGAACTAAATTCTAGCTTAAAATACAAAACAAAACACAAACATATGAAAAATATTGAATGATAAGAGCTCATCATGTGGAATGAGAAGATTTTGAAGCATCCACACCAATTGGATATTTATTGGTTCCTGTTGTAGCGTCTACAACCACCCTCCAAAAATGTTCCCATGCTTCGTTTTGGAGCCTCCCTTCTAAATTACAGTAGCTCATCTTGCACGGACCCAGGTACTTGTGCTTTGATTGAGCCTCACCTTTACATCATGGCTTGTGTTTTCTTACTACATTTGTTGTCTAACCCACAAGCTAATATCTTGACTTGAGTTCCACCAAGTTTTGAGCTTGCCTTAGAGAACTGTGCAATCCTTGAGGGAAACTAACCTTGCTCTTAGGAATTGTGCAATTCAAGCTGATAGTGAGTCTTTGACTCCAAAATTGTGTAGAGCTAGTTGATAGCCAACCTTCAGCTAGGAAATTTCACAAAGCATGAGAGGCATCCAAGAGCCACTCAACTGGGAAATTGCATAATTTGCTCAGTGCATGAGCCAGTGAGTTGCCTAGTACTTCCTAGAAATCACAGTCTCTCCGGGTAATGCATGGAAGCTTTTCCCAAAAAAGAAAAAAGAAAAAAGAGAAAAAGTGTCCCTAGAAAATAGGGATCTATTTTTAGCAACCCAAAAAAGACACTTGAGTTATTTTGGAAACTATTTCCAAGTGTCTCTTTTTCCTTTGTTTTTGGCCTTCGCATCATAAACCCTAAATTGGCCAAATATATTTAATCGGCACAGCTAGATCTCATTTGTACATTTGATATTGGAGCTCTGGCATTCCCAAGGAGATCAAGGAACCTTTGGTGCGATCATCGTCGCTTTTCCAGGTAAGTCTCTCTTTTCTAGTCTTTTCTCACTTTTTTGTCGCTTTTGTTTGTTTAGCTTGTGAGAGTGTCGTTTCACTTGTTTTGTTGAATGAATACTCGAGTTTTAACTTGTTTTAGCTTTTAGAAGTTTTTTTTTTTTAGGTTTTTCATTTCCTTTCCCAAGTGTCGCATGCATTACCCAGTTTTTGGACTAACAGTTGTCGTTGTGGTGTGTCTCTCCATATATTTCATTTTACTTCAGTTTGATTGATTCCTGAACATATTTTACTTGCATGAATAATCACTCAGTCATGTATGCACTCAACATCTTACCATCCTTCATATCTACTCATTTTCACACTCTTGGGCAAATCTACGCTTCCCTTGCTCGACTCTCGATTTCCCTTGCATGCACTGCACATTCTGGGAGCTCAAGGCCTCAACCTTGGCTTTTGGAATTGCATAGAGGCTGCCTTGACCTAGCTCTAATTGCGCACTACGCAGTTCTAGGAGTCAGTCTCCCAGTCCCGGACACTGAGGTTGCACAATGATCAATCTCTCCTGGCTTTGCCCGAGACTGAATTGCACATTACGCAGTTCCAATAAGCAAGCCTCCACCACTAACTATTGGGACTGTGTAGTGCACAATTCCAACATGCAGCTAGTCACCTCTGTGAACCAGGATTAGCCAATCTCTCCCAGCATTAACCCAATTTTATACTTTGGCCTTGTATTGAAGTGATTTTGGTTTTAAGCTAACATTTGCATGTCATGAGTGCCCTCTCTATCTCCAAGTACAATATTTGTTGAGCATCTCTATTGAAGTTACAGTTAAAATGGCCTCCAAGGGAGCTGCATCAAAGGAAATTGTTGAGCGTAGTACTGGGGAAGCAATTGAGCAGGTGTTTGTTAACTTGCTAGTTTATGAAGGCACTCAACTATTCATTGAGAAGGGTATGAAGTTGACATGGCAACAAATCAAGGATATTTTTGTAGAGGACTTCAAGGAATATTTAAAGGACTTACAAGTTTATATCAGTATCTAGTGGTCAGGATTTTACAAGGTTGCATGCAAGTACCCCACCTTCCCTTGTGTGGATATTATCAACGAGATTGCCTCACACACAAATTCAAAGTCTATGACATTGAGTAGTTACAATGAGATAGATCTTGCCACCTTCAGGTAAGAGAACTGTCATTAGATGTATCATTTACCTTAGATATAGAGGCACATGAACACACTTTTCTATGTCACCCACAACCAAGTCACTCAGGAAGGCCTAGTAGTTCTTGATCATCTTTGCATGTTGAATATATGGTCAAGAAAGCACCAAGACCTTTCCTAAAGGTTGGGTAGTTATGTTGGATTGGTTCGTGAATGATGGAAGGCCATTCAACTTTTCAGACTTATTGGCTCAATAGTTTAAATTCCATGTGACCAATTCCCAAAATTTGCCCAAGGATGAGAAAGATCGATTCTACATGTTTGCATACTTACTAGATGCAATCTGTGCTCAACAATAGTTTCTTGGCATGAGCTGGACATGGAAACCGAAAGAGACTTCCATCACTATTTATTACAAGTTACTTTTTGACTGTAACTACCAAGGAGTAATGGCAAGGTTGACTGACCATTCCATCATCCCATTGTACACGATGATCTTTGAGCAGGATCCACCTTGCATGTCCCAAGAAGTGATGGAGGCGATACTTAACATTGCACATTGGTATGCCTCACCTAGTGGCACCTTTATCCAAGTGTTTGGCAGAGAGAATCCTTTGCATGTTCTACCAAGGTATGCCACATACAAACTCGTCATACAAGAGGCCTCATATCATCTCTCCACAGGGTTATCAGTAGGATTGCATAGGAAGAAGAAGGCACCATGGCTCACTCTTCCTTCATGGATCGGGTTATACGAGATTAAGAACTTGAAAGATGAAAATGCCAAAGCTAAGGAGATATTGAAGTTTGAGTTCAACATAAAGGACTTCAATCTGTATGATCCCCACGGTATTTGCAAGAACCATTGTGTGAAGGTGTACTATTCAGGGATCCATGGGAATTTTCACTAGATTGAGGAGGACCCTTAGAGGCACTGTTACAATGACTCCAAGCTCCATGAGCCAATAAGTATAGCCACAACTTGGAAGGCTGCTCTGCAGGCAGCAACAACACTGGAAGCAACAACATCAACAACAATAAGCGGAAAGCTAGCACAAGATAAAGAAAAGAGGAATAATGTCGAGAACCCAGAGGTTGAGCAAAGCTACAAGATGAGAGCATATCATATCACTGAGAAAGCAACTTTGTTAATAGAGGTAAAGAGGGAGCAATGAATCAAGAGAGCAAAGAAAAGAAAGAAAGAAAGGAAAAGGCTAGAGGAAGTAGAACGAAAGTTGTTGGAAACAAAGAATAAATTGAGGGAAAAGCAAGAGCTGAGAAGGAGAGAAAGGGGAGAGAAGTAGAAACAGGAGGAAGAAGAAAGGCAAGGTTTGATGACAAAGAAAACAATGCCCATATAGGTTGAGGAGTTGGAACAACCAACAACTAAAGAAGAGGGTGAACATATGTAAGATCAGGATCTTGCTCAACAGATTGAGCATCTAATTGAAGTGACAGACATGGAGTTGGGGTATGAGCCACAAAATGAAGACACTGACCTCATGTCAAGAGCACCCGAGGTCACCTCTCTGTCTCCACCACCTCCACTATCAAAACCAGTCTCGAGCAAGCAAGGAGAGGCTATTCTCCTTGATGATGATCTAGTTATGGATGTGTACAATATTTCATTTGACAAGTTGCAGAAGAAGATTATACATGCACGGAGGAAACACTTTCTGGATGATCACGAGTCACTTGCTTTCATGAAGGAAAGGGTCATAGTGTTAGATGCCATAAAACATCTAGCTACCATTCTCGATGCCACCTTGGCCTATGTAGGAGCCACAAGCTCCAACATTAAGTTCCTGTTGGCTGAGAATGACTAAATGGCAAAGAACTTGTAGGTGGTCAGGAAAGAGGTAGAAAAACTCAGAGATCATAATGCCATTTATGCAATGGTAACATTTATGCAATGGTAGAGATGAGGAAATAGATACTTAATGAAGTATCAACACTTGAGACTACCATGCAGAAGCTCTATGACATATTAGTCACCGTGCATAATGTAGTTGTCCATGTGCATGGCTTACAACAATGAAGCAAAAAGTTCATTCAAAGTCTTAGGGACATACATGCTTCCATCGTCCATGTTGAAGAGTGGAGAATGCGGTACAAAGGAGCCCCATTTCACTTTCCAAAGATGATGAAGCCTCAGACAGAGCTACAGAAAGAAAAAGTGAGGACATTAATCCAGAACTATGAGTAGCTCGCCCCATTCATCAACAGCATGCAGACATCATATGCATGGCTGTATAAGAGTTTGGATGTCATGGTAAGAATGCACATGATCCCTCCAATTGGTTCCCTCATCGAGGCTAAAAAAAAAGAACAAAGTCCAACTACAGATCAACAGGTACATGGAGCAACTAAGGTGAGAGGCCACCAGGGATGACTTGGATCTCAATGCACATAACATGAAGAATTACATTGGTGGTCCTGTCATGGTCAACACCATGATGTACATGCTTCAGGATGATTTGGATATAGGTTCCAAGACCATATACCCAAATTCTGTGGAAGCAAGAGTTCGCTATTAGAAAGACACCATCCAGTAGCTTGGGGAAATCATCTCACAACACCAAGCTTGGCATGAGTACGT
Source organism: Pinus taeda (assembly GCA_000404065.3). Lineage (NCBI taxonomy): Eukaryota > Viridiplantae > Streptophyta > Pinopsida > Pinales > Pinaceae > Pinus > Pinus taeda. The sequence goes on from APFE030310661.1 coordinate 38,532, forward strand.
GACTGAGAAAAACCAAGTGGAGATTTTCAAGTTGGTCTTTGCCCAAACTTTAGAGTCATAATGTTTTGTCTTGTTAGGTTGTCTCTAGACTATTTTGTCTCACATGGGCACATGTGGAAAATGTAATATTATTTGTAAATATGTTGTAAGTGAAATTCCAAGTGTCATTGGTGGAATATGAAAGGTCATCATATTATGTAATGAGTTATTTTTAAAGAAGTTGAAGAGTCACAAAGGGGAGTGTCAAGGATCACCCCACCCTTTGTTATAAATAACACCTCATAACTCATAGAACAGGGATTTTGGGAGCTAAGATTTTGGCTAGGCTTAGGCATAGGAAAGGATTGGGAGTATTCTGACGAGCCTTAGCTTCTCCTCAACGTATAGCGAGTATACTTCTTTGGAGGAGTAGGTGTTCTTGACTGTAATGTTCAATTAGTGGGGCTAGTGGTCGTCAATGGTGTATGTATGGATGGAACTTTCACTTATAATAATAATAACATAGCTAGCACAATTTCATGCATATTTTGTTATTGTAGTTGGAATATTCTAGGTGCTTTAGTAATGCATGTTGTTTAACTTACGCATTTTCTTATGAACTATTTTGTATGAAATTGTATGGATCTGGTTGAATGTGTGTTGTTGGATTAACCCGTCACTTTAAATTGTGGACTATTATGCATTTTAGCTTGTGATGTCATTCCGCTCGTGTGTTCCTTTTAAGCTGCATACTATTATAGGCTTATAAGGGGAACATCTCCTTTTCCCCTCCATGTGTTAGAACCCCCATGCATCTCACTTGACTCGCTGCAAGGTCACATACTTGATTCAGCCCAAATTTATCATACTTATCTCTGTGTGTTACCGTGGTCAAGACATTACATTACCACCCACTACTGGGACTCCTAATCCAAACAGTCTAAGGTCTAATTGGGACTTATTATAGGGGAGATCCCTTGAATATTGCGGGCCGAACACCATTAACAATACCAAAAGAGCATTCTAGGTCTCGGGGGATTCCCAAGTGAACATCAACATGCCCCAATTTTCTATCGATATTCTTGATAGTAGGTTGTATCTCATCTATAATTAAAATATCCTCTTTGGATTTTTTAAAGCCAAGGAAACTCAGCCAAGGATGAGCTTCAGGTGCCAATAAATATCAACGGTGTGCATGTATTGACTAAAAAACCCTTTGGTGTGACCAATATCAGGTACTCACTCAACAATATCCATTAGCACCTCAAAGTCTATTAAGCATTCTCTTCCTAGCAATTGCACATTCAACATGGGAAATCCCCCCTAGATTTCCTGATAAGTGTTGGCCCAATAAATTTGAGCCAAGCTCTCCATCCTTTGCTGGATATGAGAGCTACCATATTCCTGAAAGTATGTTTCCCCATGCATGCATAAATCATGTTGACATGGCATTAGAGATGGAGACGCAATAAGACATGAGCAACCTGTAGGGATGAGAGTTTCACAAAAAACTGGAGAAAAGGAAGGGCCAAGACAAATTTGGGTGGGAGAGACAAAGAGAGCAACTAGAGAGGGAAATATATGGCGAAGGAAAATTCTCAAAGGGACTAGCAAGGAGGAAGGGTTGTGAAAGCGATTCAAACTTTGGTTCATTGAGACAACACAAAAATAGACCCCAAACCAAGGATAAAACATTAGTATGAATTAATAGAATAAAAGTGGATAGTACCTAAGGACACACAAAGGGGAGCATTAAACAAAAATGGAAAAATCCAAGGAAAAAATTATGGGGAGAATTTCCCTTAGAGAAATTAATTCATTTAGGCAACCATTGGTTCTCTTTGGAATCTATAAAAATAACAGAACTAGGAAAGGATGATGAACCAGAGGGAAACTCCCAACTAGAGTGAGCATAGTATGAGATGCAAGCTGTTATCATTGAAAAGATTTCAAAGAAAAAGGGTAAGGTAAGGAAGAATTGGTCTTGGTCATTCTCATTGTTTCTTTTAAGGAGTCTAAAACATAGGATAGAGTCTTGTTCCCTTTGTTAAATATGGTCAACAATCTTGTTTTACCCACCATTGGTCCCACATTTGTTCAAAGTGTCATGTGTTAAGGTTGTTTCAAAAATTACATGCACTACGAAATCAACTAGGAGTTTTTGTAGCGAAAACTCACAAAAATACACTATGTGCACTACGAAAACACCTAGACAGTTTTGTAACTAGGAAATTTCGTAGCGCAAAACACAAAATTTACACTGGTTGCACTACGAAATCAGGGATTTGCGCCAAATCTTGTCTAACTATATTTTCCATCAAAATTCGTAAATTTTTCATCACCATGTGTCAGTCCTTGAACCATGCCTATCACATGCAGCCATTCATTCTCATTATTAGATTCATTAGATGTCTTGTACGCATTCTTTCAAATTTCCAAAAGTAAGGTGAGGTGAGTTAGTCTTGGTTTTTCCTGTGTTTCTTTCATGCATAAGAAGGCAATTGGCAAACTTGAAGATGACACTTATCAGAACTTTTTGAAAGCTCAAGCGAGGCAGTTCTCAATTTCAAATTCAAGCGAGGCAATGTTCAAATCATATAGTGCAGGTTTATCTTCAAGTTTCCTTGCAGGGATTTCATAGACATGTCTGAAAGGAAAAATCACAGATCAGGCCGGTGTCTTAGACCTGAGACTGAAGGCTTAGATGTTCTCATGAGGAATAGAGAGGTTGAAGAAGCATTCAAATAGGTAGGCTGCTAGAGGTTTTTTGAAAAACTCTAGGGAGGTCACAGTCAAATAACCAAGGATTTTGCCTTTAATTTCATCGGTTTGAATTAAAAAGTTGGAGTGCTAGAAATACCAATATCTCCTGAGGTCATATCTGCAGTCAGAGAAGAAGAAGGTTCAGATCAAGGAAGTGGTACAAGAGCAGTCTATAGATAAAGCAGTCAAAAGAAGAGTAACCAAAAGTCAATTAGCCAAGGAAAAGGGGAAGACAGTGATTGTTAATTAAAGCCCAGCTTAAAATGGAAGTTTGAACGATATCCTCCACACCATCTACATAGAAGAGACTCCTATGGTCCAAGTAGAGGTACTTGAAGCCAACAAGAACAAAACCAAAGGAGTTAAATCTTCCAAAAAGCTTCAATTTGATGACCAAGTCTCAGAGTTTGTTTTCAATCCAAGAAGGCCTGTGACTAGGCATTTAAGAAGATTACAAGAGGCAAAGCCAGAGGTAAGTGAGATAGACTGAGGACCTACAAATTCAATTGAGCAAACCAGGAGGACAATCTCAGCATAAAAGAATCGGGCAGTAAGTGATTGGAGCCTTAACACAATTTTGGTTAGAACATTACCTTTTTGAAGCTGTTTATGGACGAATTATGTCAAAGATATGTGGCCTATTGGCATAAGATGAATCTATGAAGAAATCACAAGAAGAATAATTTTTGAGAAAAAACTGTGTTTTTTTTATTCACACATCAGTTTCGTAGCACGCTACGAAACTGCTGTAGTTGCACATCATGATTTTGTGGGCCAATTTTGAGAAGAAAAAGGAACCGTTTTTTAATATGGGCTGCTGCAAGGGATTAATAACAGGTTTTGAACATCAATCAAGGGCAAAAAAAGTAAAGAAGGACATTTTTGAACTCCAAACTTTATCAGTCAACTTATCAGTCAAACTGTCTTCTTGTTTTTACTAGTCAACTTCTAGAAGAGTTTCTGAGCAGTTGAAAACTCATCTCTTAAAAGTGAAAGAGGTTTTCATTCTTAAGATATGGAAGTAAAAAAACCTCTTCCACTTTCTTCAAATCGATTACGATATGGAAGAAATGAAGGACCAAACTTGCGCTACGAAACTGCTGTAGGTGCAGTTTTTCACAAGCATATTCTCCTGTTTTACACCTGTTTTTCAAAGACACATTCTGGGCGGTAGGAAATTTGTTTAAAAAAAATAAGAGAGGTTTTTGTTCATAATGGATTGGTTCACAAAATCATCCTTCAGGTTTTCCAAATACATTTTTTTATGAGAAGATATGAGCTCTGTCCCAAGACCTAATTTTCAGCCAGAACAGAGCAAGGAACAGTCTCCTAGTTTTTAGGAACATTAAAAGGATGAGTCATCAAGGGCCAGCTGGAAGGTTATGAGCACTATAAAATTCGAATTCATGGAGTTATAGGTGTAAAAAGGAGAGTTTAATTCCTAGATAAGGTTGTTTTGATCATAACGAGGAGTTACACTCCTAATTGTTTTAGGTCTCTAGGACTGCTAGTTAGCTGTCATTTGCATTTAATAGTTAGTTTTAAGTGTTAATAGGTGTCAGGTCAGGTGGAATTCTAATTTTCCTCATCCTAGAGGAGGAATCTAAGTCATGTAAAGAGCTCTATATATAGGAGAAAATATAATGTACAAAAGGTTGGCAATTTTCAAAGAAAGAAGCACATTGTGCTATTGTATATGACTACATGTTTTCAGGGTTTCAATGTTTGATTTTCCTTATGGCTTCCTTAATATACTTACTTTCAGTGGTATAGACACATGTTACTTAGAATTCATTTGATGATGCTCTAACTTCCTTCATGTGTTTGTAGGCTGTGTTCCTTACATAATATCTCTGTTTTGATTCTATGTTAAAAACCTCTATGCCCTGACTTCCATGTGAAATTGATCTTGTTGTTGTATTGAAACACACTTTGACTCCATAGCCCAATGGAAGTTTTTTGATTGATATTTCAACCATTTATACATTGTTGTTGAATTTTCCATAGAGTTAGCTATCTAATTGATGAGCCCCAATTTTGGTACAATTTGGGCTCATTTTGGCCTATTTTACTTGCTCAAACCATTCATTTTTATTTGCTTATGCATGCATTTCTTAGTTTATTCATGTTGTTTGTAGGAAGAAGGTTAGACACTTTATCTACGTGGCTAATGCATTATGATTCCAGGTTTTGGCATTAAAAAGGGAGCAAGAGACAACGAAAAAGGGGATAAGGAGACAATGAGGTGGCACTGCTGATTTTGTGGAGAGATGTCCACGGTCTTGGGACATTCCTCGTGATTCCCACCAAGAACTCTGAGCTCCAATCCATCTCCCCTCCGAGCTTAAGAAGCAGCCAGCTGTCCTACAGGAACAGCAGTCATAAACTGTTCTACAGGAACAATAGTTATGACTGCCCTACAGGATCCGCAGTTAGACTCTAGTTGGACAGCCGAGCTCCTAAAATCAAGGGCACTTGGTGATCGTTTTTGTATAAATTTGAAGGCCTTAGCCTTAGATGGTTGTTGAAACTCTCGTATTATCATTGTAATTTTGGGAGCACAGTTCAGTTTCGTTCCTTTTTGTAAGCCCATTTGGCATGACATCAGATTATGAATAAAGAAGGCAGTTTGTGATCTATTTCTGAGTTTTCTTAGGAGACTATAGCTCTCAGGTTAGGGCCCAACCTGAGAGCCATAGATCCCCTCTGCTGTAGTGTTGTTTCCATTTCATTCCCAGCACTTTAAGTTTTCGTTTGCACATGCAATTCGAATTACAGTTTGATGATTTGGTTTTCTTATGAGTAGGATAGATTTTGCTTATGGTACAGTTGTTTCCACTTGCTTAGTGTAGAAGAGGATATATACCATCAATTGGAGCTCCAGCAAAACGGTTGTTAAGCCTCACTGCCATCTCTCTTGAAGATTGGGGTG
>APFE030310666.1:0-13337 GCA_000404065.3 Pinus taeda
GTAGGACCTCAGGTATGTCCTTCTCACCCTAGAAGTAGTTTTTTATAGCATAAACGGCTGTGTGTGTGTATGTTTCTTGACTTAGACAACTTTCAGTCTGCTAGGGTTCCACCCAAGAGCCTTAGGGGATAATATCCCGCAACAGGGATGGCTTTTCCTGGTGAAAAGCCAAGAACAGCAGGTCAGATTGCCTTATTTTTCAACTCTTGTTGTAGTCTGAAACTTCCTTCTCTTGGAGACCAATGATCTGAACCTTTGTAGCCTGTATGCAGTCCTTATGAGCTGATCTGTGCAAAATTACAGCTCTGTCTTTGCTGGTTTTTTTGAGTGCTTATCATCATATTTATAATTCCCACGTTTTCCTCCTGATCTCTTGTGGTAAACTCAAAATATACACCAAAAGTGGTGTAATTCCCTGATTTTTTCCTCAAAATCTGTTGCATCTTGTTCCTTATCTAATTGCTGTAAATGAAAACTGCTGGAAATACAAATATTTATGTACAATATACAGTTGCGTTATGTTGATCAAAGGAAATCAAAATAGTGCTTGAGCATTCGCCCGTTGACTAGGCCTTCCTCGGTACCTGTGCCATCCAAACTCTTCATAAAATAGGTGTTGTTACCTTGTACATCATGAATAACATAAGGTCCCTTCAATAGGAAATCAAATTTCCCATGTTTCCCTTTATCTTCCCTCCTAGAGTCCCATCTCAGCACTTTGTTTCCTATGAAGAAATCTTCAGCTTTTGTTTTTTTGTTAAACATCTTTTTCAGCTTCTCTTGTAAAACCTGACTTCTTTGATATACTTCTTCTCTTGTCTGCTGCAAGTGAATAGTTTGATTGATCCTTCTCTGAAAAACAACCTCTAGATCGTAAACCAATTCATATGGACTTGTTCCAATGGATCTTTTGGTGGTCAATCTGTCTGCCCATAGTGCATTTACAAGTTTCTTGTGCCAATTCTTTTTATTCTCCTCCAAGACCGTTTTGATGATGTTGATGAGGCTTTTGTTGGAGGACTCAGCTAGCCCATTACCTTGAGGGTAATAGGCTGTGGAATGGCCCAAGGTGATGTGGTACTTATGGAAAAAATTGATCATTCTTTTGGATTTGAAAGAAGCAGCATTGTCTGTAATAATCTTTTCTGGACAGCCAAATCTAGACAAGATGTTGGTTTCTAAAAATTGCATGACGATTGAGTCATTGGCTTGCCTATAAGGGATGGCTTCTATCCATTTGGTAAAATAGTCTGTGGCAATCAAAATCCACTTGTGTTGGCCAGAACAAGAAGGATGGATTTCACCAATGAAGTCTAAACCCCATTGTTGAAATGGTCTTTCAGTTGAAATGGGTTTTAGGGGTAAAGGTAACAGCTTTCTCTTGCCTTCAAAGGTTTGGCATTTATGGCATGAAACTACAAACTTTTTCACATCAGCAAATAGGGAGGGCCAATAAAACCCAGCTCTTAGGATTTTATCAGCTGTTGATTTCCAATACAAGTGTCCTCCACAGTCTCCTGCATGAAATTCCGTGAGGACTTTGTCAGTTTCATATAATGATAGGCAATTAAGCAAAATACCTTCATGATTTTTCCAAAATAAAACATTGTCTATGATACAAAATTTTGATGCCTTCATTTTCAAGAATCTCTTTTCAGTTCTGGACAACCCTGGAGGAGCTTGCAGGTTTAACGATACAAAACATATGTCAGCATACCAAGGTGATTGTATAAAGGCTTGATTGATCTGTGGAGTCGCCATCTCCTATTCGTTGTCCAATTCATTGATGTCAAGGGCTTGAAAGTTGGTTTCAGTCATCAGTTTGGCTAATCCTTGTCCCTTTATGAGTTTTGTAGGCTTGATTTCAATGTCATACTCTAAGATGTTGGCTATCCATTTGCCCCTCTTTCCTTCAATTCCTTCTTGAGTTAAAATGTCCTTAACCACAACATTTGGAACATAGGCTATCACATGTGAGTATAAGATATAAACTCTGAAATCCTTGATGGCCTTTACAAGGGCATAAGCTTGCTTTTCCATGATTTAATATTTTAAGGGAGCATATCTAAGTGCTTTGCTGAAGAAAGCAATGGGCTTCTCACACCCTTGGTCATCTTTTTGTAATAGGATAGCAACAATAGTATGCTCAGATGCAAAGGAAAAAATGATGAAATCTCTATCAAACTTGGGACTTGTGGGGACTGGTGTTTTTGTTAGGGTTGTTTTGATGTCCTCAAAGGCTTGTTTGGCTTCCATAGTCCATTTTACTTTAGAATCTTCCTTCAGCATATTATGCAATAGTCTTATTAGCTCAGCCAAATTGGGAATGAACCTTCTTAGGAAATTGATCTTCCCTAAAAAAGCTTGCAGTTCTTTGATGTTTCTTGGATGAGGGACTTGAAGGATAGCTTGAATTCTGTCCAGGTCAATCCTAATGCCATCTTTTGAGATTATATGTCCTAGGAGCTTGCCTTCTTCTAGGCCAAATAGTGATTTCTTGGGGTTCAACGATATGCCATATTTTCTGCAAATTAGGAACACTTGTCTCAAATGTTCTAGATGTTCTTGGTTTGACTTTGAAAAAGCAGTGAGATCATCAAGGTATATGACTAAGAAATCATGAATTTCTTTGGCAAAGGCTATATACATTGCTCTTTGAAATGTGGCCCCTACATTTTTGAGTCCAAAAGGAATTTTGACATATTTGAAGGTTCCCCAAGGTGTTGTAAAGGCAGATTTGTCTTGATCATCCGGGTGTACTAAAATCTGATTAAATCCTGAGAATCCATCTAGCAATGAGATCCTAGAGGCTTCCACTACCCTTTGTAGGATATGATCCATTTTTGGTAAGGGGTAATGGTCTTTGAGAGAGACTTTATTCAAATTTCTCAAGTCAAAACACAGTGTTATCTCTCCCGTTTTCTTCCTAGTAGGCACTAGATTTGAAATCCACTCTGAGAACTTGATAGGTGCAATGATTCCAGCTTCATACATTCGTTTAACTTCCTTTTCAATTAGGGGAAGGAGGATAGGATTCACCCTTCTAAGCTTTTGTTTGAAAGTTTTTGATTCTCTTTCAAAGGTATAGTATGTTGGATGACTGAGGTATCATAGGACTTGAGGTCCTCATAACCTCAGGGAAAGACATCTTGGAACTCTTTAAACAAGTCAATGTATTTTAAATTTTGATCAGCAGGCAATGCCCTGGATAGTTTTACCATTTTGGGATTTTCTGTGGTTCCAATATTGCAGTCTTCAATTTCTGCATTGAGTGGTTGCATCTTTGGTTTTCTAGAAATGTCATTTGAGTCAAATATGTCCTCTAAAGGAGTCAAGCATGTGGGCAGAAAATTGTCTTTTAGTTCAATTACTTCAGCTTCTACCTCAATTATTTCATCAAGGTCTATTTGCTTCAGCTCTTGTAAATCCTTGTTATCAAAAATTGCTGGATGCAAAATCAGATTTGCTGTTTCAGTTGAAATAGTTTGCTCAATTTTGTCTATCTGTTGTTGGTCATCCATGTTGCTTGTATCAATGTTTCTGCTGGAAAATTCCTCCTTTAAAGTTAGGAAGTTATTTATCTGTGTATCATTTTCAAAGACCTGCCAATTTTTGACATTATCTGGGACAGCAGGCCTATGCTTGATTTCAGCAGTGAAGTGGTGGTTGGGTTCAAATGGAAGCTTGCAAGTGCTGGTAAAAGTTGCCAAGCTATGTGCATGTAAATTGTGCTTTCTAGGAATTTTGGTGAGTTGAGATTCTGAGAAAGTGTTAAGTATTTCAATGGCTGCCCCTCTGTAAGCTCTCAACCTAGGATCATTTGTAACAAAATTTCCCTTCATTTGTTGTATAATCAAATCTGAATCCCCTAAAATTGAAACTTTGGTCGCCCCTAGACTCTTGATCAGCTTGAGTCCTAACAAAAGGGCTTTATACTCGGCCATATGTTTGTACATCTAAAATTTAACCTATATGCATGACCTGCAACATGGTCATTTTGCATATTGTGAATCCAAACCCCTACCCCTGCTCCTAGTTTGTTTACCAAGCCATCAAACTCTAAGTACCATAAGATTTCTTGGTTATGACTAGCCTTCAGAGTTTTAGAAGCTTTTTCAGTGGGCAGATTTGGCTCTTGTAATTCACATGATATGTCATTTTCATTTGTTGTATCAAATATGTCAAGGATTTTTTTATCTTGGGCACTAGATTGTTCATCTATGCCTTGTGTTTGTGCTGCTTCTAGGAGTTTGACATTAGTTGTGGGACACATCTCAGCATTATATAAAATGAATGAATCCAGGTCGGAATGCATTGAATAGATGGGGAAGTTTTGGGGTTTTTCTTGACTGCTAACCACATATTTCATTAGTGTTTCACGGTATAATCTCTTTGGCTGTCCAAAGACGGAAATAGTGGCATAGGACATGTCTAGTTGCAAAGATCCTTGGAGTTTTTCACCCCAAGATCTGGACAAAAGCATACCATACTTAGGTGGAATGTCAGCTACCACGAAATCCATCAAGATTGTCTTAGCTGGATACTAGACTAAATATACACAAAGATCTTTGATTAGGCCTAGACACCTCACCTGGCTGGAATCAAATGAGAACAAGTCTTTGTATGGCCTTGTGATGTCTAGATCTAGTTTTTCCATTACAGATTTGGGCATTAGGTTATGGGAAGCTCCTGAATCAAACATAGCATTATGTAGCACCTTGTCATGAATGTTTAAGCTCACATAGAATGGAGGAACTCCTCCATCTACTATTTTACCATTGACTTCAGGACCGAAAATTAACTCTGGTTGATCATCTAGAACATTGACTGCATCCCTATTCTCTAGTATTTGTAGTGACCTATTGATATGTTGTCTATACACTTCATGTTTGGCCAATTCAGAGAGAGGAATAGCTATTTTCAGCTTACCTATTTCTGTTTCTAAGTTAAAGGGTTTTTCTACTTGAAATATTGTATTATGGACAGCAAACGTTTTCTTTTCAGCTGAACTTTCAATAACTTTCTCTTCCTCATTAATGCTATTTTGCACTAATCGTGTTTTTAAATTACTTTCAGAAGTGCTATTTTAATTTTCTTTTGAGGGAAAGGATGTGAATGGCTGATTTTTTGAAGGCTGTAAGTCTGATATATCTTCCACAGTGACTTCCTTTGAGTTTGAGTCTGTTTTAGTGGAGGGTTCTAACAGGACAGCTTTATCTTTTGCTTTCTTTGGCTGTTTGTTGTCCTTTAACTGGGCAGGTTCAAGCACATCTATGGTTCTACTTCTTAATTTGTATTGTTTATGGACCTCATAGACTGCTACATCATAGCCTTCCCTAAAGTCAAATGACTCTCCGGATTTGGTTTGAAATTGAGTGATGTTATGGGCTTCTTGATCTTCTTGTGTTAGAAATTTTTTTTTCTCATTGTTTAACCCCATTAGATTGATTTGGGTGTCCTCTATTGGTTCACTAGAGGTTGAGGCCTCGGCATAGTTCTCTTGAGATGGGGGTCTGATGTTCTGATCAGGGCCAACCCTCCCAACATTTGGATTTTGATTTTTTCTAAAGTTTGGGTTTCTTGCAGTGTTACTTGGTTGACCTTCCCATGATGATTTCCTTTCAATGGTTTCCACCCTATCTCCAAGTCTGTCCATACCTTTGATGATTGCATCAAGTTTTTGTTCGAATGCTGAAGGTTCTTCTTTGAAAGTTGTTCTTCTTTCAACTATTGCTCGATTTCGCTTAGCAATTAGATTTGCCTCCACACTAACAGCTATATTATGCATGTCTGCTAAACTTGGAGGGGCTCTTTCCCTCAGTTGGTATGCCATGTCAGAATCAAATCCATCAGGGAATTTGATCAAAGCTAAATCAGGTGGAGGTCTAAGGTTTTGAGGAATAGCATTATAAACATTGTTGAACCTAGTACAATAGTCTAGGACAGTTTCTTGTGGGCCTCTTTTTATACTGTCATACTCTGATAGGATATGCAGTGGATCTTTCTTCTTCTCCCATCTGTTGAGGAAGGTTTGGTAAAGGGCATCCAGATTGGCTATGGAATTTGCAGCAAGTTCTCTAAACCAAATCCTTACATCACCTATTAAACTTTGGACAAAAATCTTCATTCTTACATCATCATCATCTATTTCATAATTCTCAAAATAATCTTGCATTTTCTTAGTGTGTTGTTGGGAAGTATAGGAGCCATTACCATCAAAATATGTGATTTTACTCTGGTAATCCTGAGGCATAGCCCCTGGATTTCTAGGCAATTGTAAAGGAGCATAACGGTTTGCCATATTTGTAGGAATAAATGGGACAACAGGAAGAAATGGGACAGTTGGAACAGCAGGGACGGTTGTAGAAATATGTGTAGTAGATGGAGGTGTGGAGAAGGGACTTTGAGAGGTGGATGAAGAACTAGGAGAAGTAGTAGTAATGTGAGGACGGATTGAAGCTTTAGCAGGAGTTGGGATATAGTTCTGTTGAACTGTTTCAAGGTCTGAATCAGCAGATTTTTCTTGTTCTTCTTGTTTCCTAAGGGTCTTAGGGATCAAGTTGGGATTTTCAAAAACAGCTGGAGGATCTGGGTCAGGTTTTGACCTGGTGTAACAAGTTTTCTTATTTGGAGCGAGCTTCTAAATTTGTTTTTTGGTATTTTCTAGAAATGTTTTAAGATTACAATTTTTTCACAATATTTTACAGGAAGTTCTTTGAAACATAGGAGGCTTTGGACTTTCCTTCGGATATGTTGAAACAGGGAAACCAAATAGTCATTCAGGTCCCCAGTGGAGTTGCCATTGAATGTTATCACTCAGGTTGATCCCTGCCTCCTGAAGGGAATACGGCCGAGGTAACCACTAACCAATCTTTTAGCTGCAGGTCCTAGCCTACCTGCAACCAGAGAGGGCTCTCTCTTTGAAATTTAGCTTTGTTTAGGAGTATTTTAGGCTAGTTATGATGCATAGGGTTTTGTTTTAAGTTGGTTGGATGGTGATTTCAGGTAGAGTTGGGATGCAAGTTCAGAACAGTCTAGACTATTGGGCAATGGAGTCAATGATGGTGTACTGCTGAAAGTGTTTTTTGGGTAAATGGTAATGCTACAGAGCAAGATAGGCAACTATGGAACAATTTTTCAAATCTGGAGATTGATGGAATGAAGTCAGGGAATGAAAGACAATCAAGGATCTTTCATTATGCTGGTAGAGGGAAAGTGTATGAATATTATCCAGGAGCAGTTAAGAATTCCTAAACAGTATTCAAAATGAAGGAATTAGTGAAAACATGAGCAGTTAAGAATTCATATTTATGACTAATTCTGAAGGAAACATATGTAATAGCAGAGATTGAGCGCAGGGTGCAATTAAACAAATCCTGGGCTATTCTTTCTCTCTGTTATCAAGATTATGAAACATATGTGAAATTTGCAAACACAGAAAACGCAAAGCACAGTTTATAATAACTTATTGTTTCATTGAATGACACAAGAATTCTGTAACAGGTCCCAGTACATCATTTCCACATTCAGACAGTACAGAGATCATGGACTTCAATAGCCATTTGTATTAGAGAGTCTCAAAAATTACAGCGCAGTCCAGGGAGAAAATCACCAACCAACAACCCCTAACACATTGGTTGGGGAGGTATTTATATCACAAAATATGAAAAATCAATATCTCATAAAAGCTCTAAGATAATATGTAAGTTTAACCTAATGTCATTTACAAGTGAGGTAGAAAACAACTAGCTTATGTTGTGCTAGAGGCTGGTTCTTTAGAGTTTAGCTTGTAGGTGTCCTTTGTAGCTCTGTGCTGACTGTCTGTAATAACTGTTCCTTGACTTCTGATCTGATCCTCTTAGTCAGCTCCGATGTTCATTAATTTTGATTTGATTCAGCTTTTAATTCTCCACTGATACTCTTTGACTTGTTTGGATCCTCTTTAATGTTCCTCTAATACCCTTTATTGCTGAACTACCCTTGCTTACCACTGTATGGCAAAATAGAACTGCTATCATGTCCCTTTATTTCTTTTTTAGTGGGCTAGGAAATCTTTCGGCGCTGGCTCGAAGAGTATTTAAAAAAAAAGGAAGACTGTACAATGGTACGCTGGCTTGAGGCTGCGAGCTCGTTGTTTGGAGCTTTTCTGGTCGAAGGCAGTGGAAATGGCTGAAGATGCAATTTTGGTCCCTTTCATACCTGGAGCACGTGGGGGTGCTGAATGAAGAAAACATAAAAAAATGACCCATTCACCCCTTTAATTGACAAAAATGAATTTAGGCGGGAGATTCTTGATTTGAAGGACGGGAGTGATTACTGTTGGATGAAATGGATGGATGAGTGTCATTGGATCATACAAGGGTGGATCGAACGGCTGAGGGCTGATCGCGATATCGCGTCGGTGGAGGATAAGGGGTTTGGAGCCTTTATGTATATGCGATATGTGATTTTGCGATTTGCGATCTGTCGTTGGATGTGCGGGGGTTGATCGGACGACGGACGGGCGATCGCAATATCGCATCGGCGGAGGAGAAGGGGTGTTGGAGTCCTGATACATGCGATATGCGATTTTGCAATTTGCGATCAGATCGCATCGGCGGAATAACATATCAGACGGTAAGGGGCGAAGGTTTACACAGGCGATAATACGATAAGCGATATGCGATTGCGGAATCGCATCGGGGGATTTCGAATGGGCGCGGTATTATGGGTTAAGAGTTCGGGGTTTGGTTATTAATCAACCAAACATTGATTAATTCCTTTGGATGCGGGGAAAGGGGGTTCTTAATAAGTTTCAAGTAAACTCACTAATTCCCGACAAAACATGTTTACGGTTATATTTCAACCGGGGTGGGGATATATTAAATATTGGGGCTTTTTATAGCTAATAATACGGGGAAAGGTATAAAGGGAGATTTGTATAATAGAGTTAAAAAGTTAATATGAAATTGTGAAGAGAAAGCGCTAGGCATTAATGTTAGGAAACTTCAGCCTTTAAAGGGAAGAAAGAGTTCATACAAGAAATATGGCCAGCCCCTAAGTAAAACAGATTCTTACTTAGGCAAATGTTTATGGAATGAGATGAGTGATTCAGTGATATTAAGCAGATCTTAATATCTCTGGGGAAATTAGTAAATGATTTGGGAAAGTGTGAAGGGGAGTTAGTCATGCCTCGCTTGAGCCGCTTCAAGGGAATCTTCCTTGCACTTGTGATCGAAGCAATTTAACATTTTGAAAGACAAAATTTATCACAAGTCTCATTCTTCAACATTAAACTGCCTACCCAAGCTATTACACCTAACATTTTTTCTTCTTCTTGATTGGGTACATTTGAACTTGGAAACCCTGATTTAACTCTTTTATATTGACCGCCCTCCTATCTAAATCTACCCTTATTTCTTCCAGGGGCTCAGATTCAACTGTTGAGCTCCTTATTTTCTCTACTTATTTACTTATCTGCCAAGCTTGATCTATTTGGACAGATATTCATTCTCTATTCTACAACAGGAAATTCAAACATGGCATGGTCCAGATTGAACTGTTGGGCCATCCATCAAGTGTGATGAACAACAATACTTGCACATTGTGGACTTACAAAACAAGATAGCAGTGGCATTTTGACTGGCCACTTTCCTGGTCTTTTGGTTTGGGGTTCATTTCTATTATTCTTTCTGACCAATTTACTCTTTTTTACCTTTGATTTTTCTTTTAGGGAATACCCTCTTTACATTTTTTAATTTTCTCTATATGTATTCCAAATATGGAACCTTTGCAGCATGAAAAGATGAACATATTTGGCACTTCCACTGTCAATCATGAAAAATGAAACCTATTTGTATAGGAACCTAACACCCAGCATATGGAAAATCATGAATCACGAAAAGTTGGTTCTCCAACGAACGAAAATACTCAGGCGGAAATTGAACAACCTCTGAACCCTCCTTAGGATGGCAGGCCATAACTGCAACCCAACGCATTAGCTTAGGCTCTCGGGGAAGTCCAACTCCAACAAAAAGCTTTTGTGGGACCAACATCGGGACCCTCTCTAGACCAAAGCTCACAACTAGGAAACCATATCCAAATTTTTTTAATTGTCCATTCTTTGCTCTAGTTAGTTAGCCTTTTACATTCGCCAACACAGCTTCGCACCAGTTGAAGATGGTGCGTCGATAGCATTCTACTGGCATTCGCATTTGGGATCCGGTAGCTACATGCAGTGATATGCTTCCGCAGAGTTTGGTTACAGTAAATGAAATCACTTTCAGTTCAGGATGGGAGATAGTTTTGATATCGATCCCTTTGTCCTTTGTTTGGTCATTACAAAACTCTAGTCGGAGACTATCGACAGACTGGCCACTTGGCCTAGTCACGAATAGAGATAATCGTTCACCTCTCTTGGGCAAACCAGTCAGGAGATAAATGTCCTCTAGCTCGATTTCGAGCCGGTGGCCACCAATAATGAAACACTGGTCCTGTACGTTCCACCTATCTACCAACCATTGCAAAGAGTCTACTTGGGCCCTCATGCCAGGTATGGCCCAGAATTTAAATAGCCTGCATGCTCTCAATGCATCCAATGAGGGTTGATGATTTATTGCGGCAAGTTCCACATCTTAATTCTCCCATTCCCACCAAATGAGAATTTTTTATATCCTAAATTGCAAAAACAACAGATTAGAACATCTTAGTTCAAAAAAAAATTGGGCGGAAATGAAAAAATTAAAGTTTTAAAACCTATTCCACGGGGTCCGCACCCGCTAGTTAGGGATAGTGCGTAGGTCCGCACTCTTCCTTAGTGTCAGGTGCGGGACTCTGGCTCTTTCCTCTGTAGAAAAAAGTCGGGGTCCGCAGGTTTCGCATGTTGCACCTACGGACCCCCGCAAGCGGTTTTTTAGACTAATTTTTCCCTTAAAAAATTGAAATGGAAGCATAAAAACGAAACACAAATGGTTGAAATGCAAGATAAAAGTGATGTGGATTACCTGGAGGTGACGGTTTTTGATTCCAACGGGTGGATTTTCCGCAATCTTCACAGGAAGTTTCTTACCCAAAAGCTCTCTTTCCTCACTCTGAAATCAAACGATAAAAATGAATTTACAAAAGCCTTTTTTATAAGCTTTTTTGAATAAATGAATTTTTAATTTGTTTATTTTTCACTTTAAAAAGGTAACTTTTTGATGCATTTTTATTTATTTTAAACGGGTATGAGTAATGCTTGAGTTTTTGTGCAGAATATTGGATTTTTCAGGGAAAATTGATCATTTTCAACAAAAAACATTGGAGTCCTCTTTAAGCTCTTTTTTGACTCGTAAAATATGAAAAGATTGCCGAGTTTTTCTTTTTAAGCTCATTAAAATGGAATTAAAAGGACGGTCTACTTACAACTCTTTTCTGACCGTATAAACATGAAAAGATTGCCAAACTTTTTTTCGTTTCAAGTTCGATATTGGTAATAAAACGACGTGTCATTGATCGCTTTTTTACTATTTCGGATCAGAGACACTAATTATGAAAAGCACTCCTTGATCGTAATGGTCAAGCGGTTCTCTCAAGTATTATTTTATAATTTTTCGGGCTTGGGAGACACATATTTACGAAAAAGGACAACCATGTAGTTTTCTTAAGTTTTTCTTCTGACTCCCTAAAATTGAAAAACACCGAGTTTCTCCTATACTGGACTTGTTAAAATTTAACAGTAAAGGACTGTTCAATTTTAAACAGGAAAGGACCACTCCTTCTTAGGGTTCAAATTTTAAACTAAGTTGGACTCATCCGAAGAATGAGCTTATAACCAAGAAAATGTTATCCACGTCAAGCTTGTCAAAAATAGAGAGGTACTTGCCAGAAATGGTGGGGGAAAAGAGAGAAAAATGAACCTGTTTGTTATACTTTATGTTTTAGAAAAGCATTCAACCACTCTTGAACACAACACTTTTTGTTCACCTAGGTTGGGAAATCCTTTGCCTAACAGTTAATCAAACCATATTGAAAGTCTTCAGCCGGTTTCTGGGTATTAGCTTTGGGTCAATTGTCACCAAACTATCTGTAGTGTCATTATGTGTTCAAGAGGTCAGTTCAAATAAACCATTCATCTGCAAAATATCTGTCATCCATCTTGACCATCCTTGAGTTAGTCCTTGCCAAATATATTTCTTCAGACTTGATCTATGATTTCGTGTTGTGGGCTTGCCTACGACGGATCGCTTTCTCTTGACTTTAGCTCATTATCTAGAAAAATGATCTAGAAACCGTCAGTACCTTGGAATCTGCATGCCTCAATGGCAAGTTTCTCTCCTTCGATGACAGGTTGCATCATTGACCTTCGATCAAAGGATTCTATGACATGTTCGACATCAGCTCATCTATTCACATTTCATGGATTGTACTGAGTACTTTGAGAGCCATTGACATTACTGGTGGTTTCTCTCACACTTGTTAACAGTTCACATCATTGACTGGTAATCAAGTGGTTTCTACCATGTTCAACTTCGACACATTCATTCACATAGATAGAATCGTACTAGTTCGGGAAGCAGAAATCAAGACCCTAGATCTAGTTTCCACCATCCAGGTTGCGAGGAATT
Source organism: Pinus taeda (assembly GCA_000404065.3). Lineage (NCBI taxonomy): Eukaryota > Viridiplantae > Streptophyta > Pinopsida > Pinales > Pinaceae > Pinus > Pinus taeda. Next base: position 12,585 of record APFE030310666.1, read on the forward strand.
TTTTTATTCATTATACAGTGGACTATTCATAAACAGATGGTTGTGCCCATACTATGTCTACATATGTCTATACTCGTGATGTATTACAAAATCATTCCTGTATCAGAGTAGTTTAGTTAGTTTTCTGGTCAGTTTTGATCTGAGTATGGGAATGCCTACCTCAACAATGATATGTTCACATATATATTTTTTTCATTGAATGTTTTTATAGGTTCCGACTGGGGTGTCCACAGGATGATCTTTGAAATGATAAAGTACTTCACTCTTCATAGATGACAAATTCTATCTTCATCTATTACGGACTTCGCACTTTAGGGGGCAATCTCTTGCACAGAAATTGTCACCTTGACATTCTGCAATCTCTGTGAGTCCATTATCACTCATACTTTCCTCCTTTGCAAGTCTTAAACCTCAGTTCTTCATATCAAGCCTTGAAAATAAGAGAAAGCCCTCAAAAGTCTATAAAACTCTGGTTCCGCACTTTCTCTTAGCATTACCTGTAGTCCCGCACCTAAAGGTCATGTCCCCTGCGCACATGACCGCTCTGTCTTTGTGTTATGGGTGTGGACCCCTGTAAAAGTAAAAAAGGTACAAGTTTATTCTTAAAAACTCACCTTGAGTCATTTCTAGAAGCTTCTGGAAGGAATCTTGAGGTGGCAAGTTCGCTCCCTTAAGGTTCATGCATCCCATACCTTAAGGAGCTAACCCCTTGATGTGAGGAGCTTATCCCTTTGAAGGAGGACTCTATCCCTT
>APFE030310669.1:0-14071 GCA_000404065.3 Pinus taeda
GAACAGAACATTGATTAATTGCAGCTTGTATTTGAGTAGACTTGGCTTGTGATACTAACACTTTTTCCCACTTGTTACACATAATCACATATGTAGGAAGCAATATGTTGGAAAAGGCTTAGTAGTGTTACAATTTGTCAATTAGAGTAGATTAGAGTTTTTATCAATTCTTGGATTTGTCTTCAGCTACCTTCTAATCGTGTTTTATGCAATGGCAGTAGAAGCAGAGAGTTAGAAGGAGATCATCACTAACAACAATCCTTGAAGTGATTTTCTTATTTCTTTTATTTTCAGCAGTATGGATAGAGACTAATGCCATTGGATTGTGGTCATTTACTTTCAAGTCATTTTGATTTATTCATCCTTTTCAAGTTCTTTTCTCTTACAAATTCAGCAAGCAATTAGAAACCACCATCACACACACTTCCACTCATATAGAAATCACTTTCACACACTTGCACTCATTTGTCTATAATCATCATTCCATTTTAGGAAGATAAGTCAATCATAAACAACCCCCCTAAAACAAAAAAAGCTCTAAGAAAGTTACTTAAGTACATATAGTACACCCTCACTTCATCAGCTTACGAGCCCCGGGTTGACAATTAATACTAGCAATTTAGATAACAATAAATTGACTAAACACCTCTTTTGAGAGCGAATTATGTCGTAGTGTTGCTTATGAAGTAAGATGCATTGTCAAATATCAGGCAGTCAGTAGTTCAAATATGGTAATGATAAATTGATCAATAAATTCAATAATTTTCTCAGAATTGGTTACCTTTAGTGGGATTGCTACCACCCATTTAGTAAAGTAATCAGTTTCTGTAAGGATGCATCTATGTTGTTTTGAAGAGTGAGGAATGATCTCACCTATTATGTCCAGTCCCCATTGCTGAAATGGTTGTTGAATGTTGACTGCCTGTAATGGCAATGTAGGTTTCCTTTTGTCTTCCAACAATAGTTTGACAACTTTTGCACTTCCTTACGTATTCATGTGCGTCCTTGAACAAGTTTGGCCAATAATATCCAGCATGTAGCATTTTAGTGTTGTTTTGTCTCCTCCAAAATATCCACCAACTAATCCATAATGGAGTTCCTACAAAACCTTTTCTGCCTTAGATTTTTCAAGGCACCTTAGCAAAAAAAAGTCATAATTATTTCTAAATAAAACATCATTGACAATTTTGTATTTCTTTTCTTTTAATCTCAAAGCCCTTTTTCTTTTGTACCTAGGTTGCATAGGGGCATATCCATTTTTTAAATAAAAGATGAGTTCAACATATTGAGATTGAGTATTGTTGAGGCTTACCTCTTATATTTGTATATGATCACTTGAATATTCTTCTGTTGGTAAGTTGGATGCTCCAGGTAACATTATGCAAAAACCTTGAACCCTAAAAATTTCAGCTGGTCTAATTTCGACATCATATTCTTGCATTGTGGTTACCTGGTTGGCCCTTTTTCTCCTACTTCCCTTTGCACTAGTAATTACCTTACTGTTGAGATTGGAACTATGATTTTGGTGTGAGTTTTAAGGATAAATGGTCTTAAATGCTTTATTGACATAAAAAAAGAAAAGGTCTGTTTTTCCATAGCAGAGTAATTTAATTAGGCACCTTGTAGAATTGAACTAAAAAACGAGATTGGTGCTTCTATCTGTTGATTATTGAGCTATGTCAAAATGGAAGCATATGATGTTTTTGATGCAAATGTGTATAAAACAAAATGATTGGAAAATATGGAAGTTTTTAGGGAGGGAGCATTGATAATAGCTTGTCTGATTAAATTGAATGCTTCTCTTTTCTTGCAACCCCACTTGAAAACTAAAATTTTCTTAATCATAGACTGTAAAGGTAAAACTATTTGTGAAAAGTCATGGAAAAATATTTTTACAAAACTTATTTGACCTAGGAAAGACTGCATTGATTTCTTATTATGGGGTAAGGAGATTTTCTCAATTTCCTTAATCCTTTCTGGATCGATATAAATACCTTTTTTTGATATGACAAATCCTAAAATATTACCTTCACTTAAGGAAAAATAATACTTCTTTGGATTGAGTGTGATCCCATTTTTTTGCATCATTCAAAGATTTGCTTAAGGTCGTTTAAATGGATGCCTCTCTTTCTGAAATAAATAGTGATATCATCCAGGTAAATGACAATTGATTTGTTAATGAGTCCTTTAAAGGCTATATCCATAGCTCTTTGAAATGTGCACTTGCATTAATCAAACCAAAAGGAATTTTTTGATAGGCATATGTTCCCCATTTAGTTCTAAACGTGGTTTTAAATCTATCATATGGATGGAATAGGATTTGGTTATATCCCGAAAATCCATCAAGAAATGACATGAGCTCAGAACTAGCTACTGATTGTAGCACTTGTTCCATGGTTGGTAGTGGGAAATTGTCTTTCTGACATGATTTGTTTAAATTTCTAAAATCTATACATATACGAATGTCTCCATTCTTTTTCCTAACATGCACTAAATTGGACACCCATTTCGAATTCCTAATAGGAAATATGATTTTGGCCTTAAGGAGTTTATTCAGCTCCGATTTGATTTAACTTTCGAGGTTCGGGTGAATTTTCCTTAGTTTATGCTGCACTGGTTTATCATTAGAAATCATAGGAATGGTGTGTTGTATGATAAAGGTATCATAAGTTTTGATATCAGAATAATCCCAGGAAAAAATACCTTTATATGTCTTTAACAATCAAATGAATGATGATCTTTCATCAGAGGATAGACCGAGACGTAGATTAATGTTCTGAGGTTTGTCATCAGTTCCAAGGTTCACTAATGCAAATCTCAGGGTTGAGCTTTGGATTTTGGCATTAGTTACCTTGTTAAATGTGTCTTTGAGATCATAAAGATCTTCTAATTTGACTATAGATTTGGGTATTGGATTTTCATCAATGTTTTGCTTTAGCTAAATAGCGTGCTCATTTTCATCTATGATTTGGTCATCATATGACCCCTCCGATGTTAGAAAATTTACAATATCATAATCATCGTTGAAGATTCAGAAATTAGTGACATTTTTAGGAATGGATGGTCTAAAACTAATTCAATGGAAAAGCTATTGGGACTATAATCCTCAGATGGTATGAGTTTTGATGCAACATTAGCTAACAGGCTGGCACTGGCATTTTGCAGTCTAGGTATAGGAGAAATATTAAATGCCAAAAAATGTGATGTAAGATCCTGGATTAATGATTGATAATGCTTAAGATGTCGAGAAAGGCAGGGAATAATATTTCTTACCTATTTAATGAAAATTTCTGAGTCTCCAAAAAACTACAGATATTTGATGTTGAGGCCAATTGCTTTGTATAATCCAAGAGCCAATGCCTTGTATTCTACGGTATTATTTGCACATTTGAATTCTAGTCTGCAAGCTAACATGGTATTTTCTCCTTCTGGTTTGATTAAAATGCAACCAACTCCTGTACCATCATTAGATTTAGAACCATCAAATTATAAAGACCAAAATAAAGTGTTAACTACGTGTTTATTTACAAAATTTTTGCACTTAGAATCATCTGTCTACGAGAAATTTTCAATCTGTGAGATGACAACATTATCCAAATATGGAGACCCTTGTGCTTTAAAGTTCCCTAAAAATGACTTAGCCAAATAATTCCCAATAATATTATTATTGAATGCTACCAGCTCATTATCACCTTCAAAATCAGTCATTGTATGTTTTAGGTGTTTCTCTTGGTCAACTTGAATTTGATTTGGCTTTCCATCACAAGGCAGCCACATGTGAGATGAGTCTGTAGCAAAATATCCATGGAGTTTCTCGAACTAGTATCTACTTAGAATTAGACTGTAGAATTCAGGAATATCAATGATCAATATATCAATTATTTGACCAACTTTGGGCTTTGAGGAAAGTCGAATGTTAACTAAATTTAATTCCCCTAAAGCCTCCACTTTGTTTATGTCAATTTGTACTATGTGAACATCAGACTTTTGAGGAGTGACGTTTAACTTAGCACAATCCCTTTTCAACATTATATTAGAAGAAGCCCCTGAGTCAATTAAACAGTTATGAAGGTTCCTATTGAAAATTTCATAGATTAAGAGAAAAGGAGGTGTGTGTGAATTAGATATGTCACCAATTAGGATGAAATCTGTAGGGTCGACTTTGTTTGAAGAAGTGGAGAGTTTACCCATGCCTTTAGCATCTTGAGATACAACAACAACAGGTAGGGGAGAAGAAGGAACTACACTTAGTTCTCTAAGTAGTATTTTCTATTGTTGCTTCAGCTTGCTAAGTTCATGTAGCAAAATATTGGCCCTAGTTTTCTTCATTTCTTCCACAATGTTATACTCCATGGTATCACTAACTACCACAGTTTTTGATGTAGATGGAAGATTTGATGAACATGGATTTGGTTGTGAAGCCTTAGGACAAGACGTTTTGCTAATTGCTTTTTCCTTAGCAACAAGAGTTGGATTTTTTTGTTTTTGATTTGACTGAGTCATATCAGCAGACCCTTTGCTTCTAGTGCTAATGGGAAAGCTTCTTGTTCTTCTTCATTTGAAAGGATAAAGTCCCACATCCCATTTAGTTGACTACTTCTTCTTCTTTCGTTTCTTCATCGGTCATTGTGGTTTCTTCTTCCTCCTCTTCCAAGTCAGACTCAGCATTAGATATGGTATTTGGTGGCTGAGGACTAGAATACTGATTCCTCTTAAAAGATCTAAAAGGTATTTTGGTGGAACAGGATTCAAAAACTTGCTTCTTCATTTCAACCATTTCATTGGACATGGTTTTCAGTACTTTCTGAAGGCCTTCAAGATCAAAAGGATCTTTTGGGGCTTTCTTTTTAAATTCATCTTTGAATATAACTTTGTTAGATTTTATGTCTTCCTGAGAGGTCTTATTTTCAAGATCAATTATGTGTTTCTCTACATACATGTATTCCTTGACGTTCTCAACTAATGTGACCAAATTCACTCTATCTACAAAAATGGCTATATTAGAAGGAAGAGAAGATATGTACCACTCAATTTGAACATCAACACCAGGGGCTGACGTAGTTAGAATTTTATTCAGTAGCTTGTTGAATCTAGAGTTGAAATATTTGATCTTTTCTCCCGCATTAGCCTTTAGATTGGACAATTCATTGATGAGCGATGCAGTGGTTCTATCATCTCCAAACTTATCTAGGAATTGTTCTTCAAACATATCCCAGCTAGTTATGGAGCGAGGGGGAAATGAAAAGTACTAGGACCCTGCTGATCTTGTAAGAGTATATGGAAATAATCTGACTACACAGTCTTATTCACTAACTTCATTTAAATTTATGTCCAAAATATAGTTATGGATATGTTCCTTAGCTGGTAGTTCATCATCAGGATTAAATTTGGGCAACCACTTTTCAAGATGCTTAGGAAGAGGGTGAATAGGAGCTACCAATGCTACAACACCGGGATTATTCCATGGTCTTACTTGCAGTGGTAGTTGTTATCCTACCATTGGAATTTGAGTGGATGAGATGATAGGAGGGGTTTGAGCGGGCGAGGATATGGATGGAGTTTGAGTTGAAGAAGAGGCAAATTGGGTGCTTGAGCTAGAAGAAATAGCACCAGTAGTTGGAATGGAACCTGTTGGAATGACTGGAAGAAATGAAGGATTTTGAGGTGGAGAATTGGATAAAACCTCACTAGTGAATATCTGCGATTCAGATTCCTTGGTTTTCTTTCGGAAAGAAGGAATGGGAAATTCAAAAGGAGGAATTCCAATCTTCTCACTTTGAGAATGAGTCAAGATTCATCTTGGTTGTAGAACATAGGAAACACTTCCTTCAAATGACTGGGATCTTGTAGGCTTTTCAGCAAAAATAAATATTTTCTCTAACTTCTCTATCAAATTCTGAACTTCTGGAGGTTTAGGGTTGTAGTCTAAAGAAGGTATTCTCTAAGATTCACTAGGAGATTTTGGAGAGGTTTTCTTAACTTCCGATATTAGGATTGTAGTTCTAAATGGGGATCAGAAGTTGGAGGAGATATAGAGGGGCAATGACTCTTAGGATGGAATTTTGATTTATGATCAGTACTCTTTGCCATTCAAAGTCATGGCCCTCCTTCTAGTGCCAAAATGTTGAAGCCTCAAAATTCCGTTGCAACAACATGGGGGATAACCACCTGGTCTGTACCTTGGAAGCAACTCCTTTTCCATTTGATATGGTGGATCCGACTAGGGATAATGGGACCAGTTTCCTAGTAAGAATTGATAGGATGATGATTCTGGTTTGAAATATGGTATAATGGGAAATGACTTAACTAAAATGATCTAATTTAACAACAAACACATGCAACTATCTATTCTAACATTTATCTTAATATATACCTTGGGAATAACTTAAATGATGTGATATACAAATATATATTAGAGAAACAGGTAATAAAGATCATTCAATTGCTATAAGAGATGAAATCATTAATGATAATTATTTTGACTAAATAGTTAGCCAAAATAATTGTGAAAACTATATCGCATATATCAATTTCTCATGTACTTAATAAGGAATTACAACTAAAACATTTTATAGAAGTGATATAATGTCAAACAATAGATCATATTTCATACATAATAAATATAAGAAAATATTATTGCTAATTCATAAACAAAACTCAACCACAAAGATAGAAGTACCATATATGAGAGGTTCTACTAATGAGATGAGCAATATTTATCTGCTTCCTTTCACCTAAATATACTATGCGAGTACAAAAGTGCAAATTTACTAGAGTATGCTTGAATTTCTAAGAAAATCAAGACCTTGTACCAGTTATTTCATCAATACAGTCACAAAAGTATAGAAGTGCAAGCCTTTAGAAAGCATTCTTGATAAAATTCTGGACCCTTCTCTAATTGCATGAGACATGTTTAAATAACACAAAATATGTATCAAAAATAGATTATTACACAAAAAACCGAGGAGCTTTAAAACAACCTTCCTCAAAATAAGTAAAATAAAAACTAAAATAGAAATAAAAATGATGACGATCTTTTCTAACTTGAATGGTTCTAATCAGCCATTTGGTCCTTCAGTTTGCTGATATCTATCATCGGCTTCACCTAGGCTGCCTGGTCGATTCTAGATCTTAATTTCCCTGTAAATACAACATCAAAGAGTGGTGGCACCATATTTTGAGTGGAATTTGTTAGAAAATGCAAAGTCATCCAATGACTGTACAGTTTCACCATAAACTGCCAGTAAGTTTCCCAGTCAAGCTTAGATTTTTTTATTACCTTTTCTTTCGTTTTGGCGATCTCTTTCCATTGTTTCTCTAACTATTTCAAGTCTGGGAGAATTTATGCCTTGCATTATTTTATGAGATTGACACTATGAAGGTTTTCAATCACATCTTAAATTCTATTATTTTTTGTGCTAGCTGCTCTAGACGTTGTCCTTTCGGCTTGTTTAAGTTGTATGTCCCAATTAGTGAGTAGAATATCCTTGTGGGACTCCTCGATCTTGAGCAAGTCGGCCTTTCTACCTTCTTCTAATTCTTGCCAAGAAATAAGCTCTGAAATTCTCTTTTTGACCTCTTCATATTCTAATATCTTATCAACCACTTGATTGGTTAATGCATCACTTATTTCAAATATGGATTGATCATTGAGATTTTCTGGCAGAATACTTCTTGTTTCTGTGATAACAGAGAGTTTATTTCAAGTGATTCTTTAATAAATTACTCTATTTGAGGGTTGTCTCTGAGTTTATCTATATAGTCTGCATTTAATTAATATTTGAATCCTTTTCTGCGATGTCTGCTTGATGCTATAATATCATCTATTCAAAATACTTTTGTAGTTGTGCCATCTGTGTATCTACTTGTCTGTTAGTGCTCTGTCTCTCCAAGTCAAGTTTTTGTTCCAACAAATGAATTCTTTCTTCTTTTTCTTTGATCAAAAGTTAAACTTCAGTTGCCTTATCAATTGTCATAGTTGCATAAGCACCTGCAAATTCTGATAGCTTAGTAAGGTTTTCTATTGGATCAATGGGGGTCTTTCCATACTACCTCCTTCGATTCATTTTTAAGAATTGCTAGTGCGAATGTATCCACTTTTCTCTTCTTTCTATGCCTCTTCACTACATCCTTATGTGTTGGGCTGTAGAATATATTTAGTGGGGGTATTTCCTCAATTTTTATAACAATCTCTGAAGTTGGGTAGGCCAAGATGATTTCAATATCTTCAGTAGCTGTAACTCCTTGTATTTCTGTCTTTGTGCTTACGACTTGTTGAATTTGTCGGGGATTCTGAAATCCAAACATTCCTTTAAGACTCATATTTGTTTGCTATACTTGGAGATTTTTGTTAAATTACTCCCATTCTTGATCTAGATCAATGAATTTGGTCTTTTCTCCATGAAATTGTGTGTAGTCAGCCTCCACGTGGTCCTCAATCAATGCCTTTTTGGTCGTTTCTTAAATTTGTAATAGGTCCAAAGGGACCTTTGTTAACATTTTGATCCTGTATATATGGAAGCAGTTGAGGTTTGCTGGGATTAGTTTTATGGATGCAAAATGTAATACCTACAAAAATCTTTCATTTGACTCAAAGAGATCATTAAAATCACCGTTCTCATGACTAAATTGTCTAATTTTAACCATAATAGTGAAGTTTTGGGTGACCTTGTTAGGGTCGTACTGTCTTCCTGACACAGTAACTATATTTAAGGATGTGATATTTTGTATCTACTTTGCCACATGCCCAAAATCATGTAATGAAAAAGCACCACATTGTACTGGGAAGGTAGGCCAGATAGATTTCTTTATTTCTTTGAGGGTTTTGGTAATACCATCCCCCACTGTTTGATAGGCAATTTCTCTTGCTAATAACTTATCAGGAACATATAATGGAAGAACATAAGGAGTTGTGATACTCCCAAAAACTCTAACGTAAGTAAATAACTCTTCGCCAAACCATATTTCCACTAGCAAGATGTTTGTTTTAGATTCCTTTGATATCTTGGGGGCTTTCTTATCAAAAAAAGTTTGGTGAATTGATAACGTAACACCATGACATATTTTGTAAAAGTAGGAGTTAAACTGTGATTCCCACAAAACCTTATGATAAACATGGATACGACTAGGGTCCTATAGAGTCCATTTCCAACCCATGTTTGGAAAATTTGAACAAAAACAAATAGCATCCATCACATATGCACTCATATAGAAAGGAGGGATAACCCGAGAGGTGATAACTATGTTGTGTTTATATTCTCTAATGGACATAGCCAAATTACATGATAAAATGTTACTCGATTTCATAATGGTGGAATTAACAGTGACATCAATTAATGGAACCCATTCAATAGAAGACTTGGTATTGTCTTCCTTTCCAAATAGTCTACACAACATTGTGGCTACAAAATTATGCGGGGCTGATAGAGGTGCAATTGGGTACATACCAATTTTCTGCCGCTTGAACTTTCTGGAGTTAGACCTCCAATTCTGCATGTTGTCCATTGGGTCTTAATTTTCTTTCACAAAGTTCTTAATGAAGGCTTTGTCGTATATATTTTGTGGTTCTGGCAGATGATACATTCATTGTAGATTATCTGGAGTAAATTACCCCATGACTTCATGCTTGGAATTCATAAATGTTCTGTTTGAAATGTCCACATTTTCGATGATCCATCTTACCATATCAGTGTATAGAAAGATTTTAGGCCTTGCAGCTATTCTATGCAGGAAAGAACATGCTGCTTCAAAGTAATAAGCCTCGGATGAGACCTCAGCATCTGCTATTGATTTAGTCACCATGACCCTTGGGTTTTCTTCCTCCAATACATTGTACATTTCTTCCCATGAGGTATTTCCACCATCCTTGTTGCATGTCATATCAGAGAATAGTGGAACCATGTTTGAATCTTCAGACGCAGTAACCTTTGTAATGTTCTTTCATTTCTTAGCCATTTTCCAGAGTGTTGCTTTCTTTGGAAATTTCTTGAAATTTTGGCAGTGGAAAAAATATAATGAAACACAGAGTGACAATGAAAATGGAAACATGATAACATAGTAAACTCTAAAATGACGTAAAGATGAAGCTTTTATTTCAATACGGGTAAAAAAATATATCAATATTCTCGAGCCATGAAGAGAGTAAATGTAGTTAAACCTTATTAAATACTCATTAAAGCCTACATGTGATTTTGTTTATGCCTCATCAAGCCATCACATCGCAAGTTGTAAATGATATTTCAAATTGGTGTTTTTTAAGTGCGATATTGATCAAGTGGTTGCGATAAATGGCTTTATCGCAATATCACAAATCAACAATGTCGGGTTATGTGGAATGGACTAATTCAAAGTCGCTTTGGTATTTTTGTGATTTGCGATGAGCGGCATGCTTTTAATTTTTTTGAGCACTTTTACCTAAATAGATGATTAGTCCATTGAAACAAATATTCATGATAGGTCAGACTTGATTCAAGTTATAACAATTTTTATTATTTCGTCGGGTCTGGACCATATTTCAATTCATAGTTTTTAGGGTTTTAACGTTTTCACCTTTGTGAAAGTCGTGATGCGATAAGTACTTTATATTATAAATAATACTCAAAGTCTTTAAGGTTTATAAAAGAGTTTAACGCTACCTTTGGTCTTCTAAGGGGGTCCTTTTAATATCGTGTTTCGTAGATTTCGACTCAAGAATAACCTTTGTTATTTTGGGAACATGTGATTTGCGATAAAGCGAGAATGCTTATTCATAAATTGACTCATCTTAATATCTTAAGTCCATCTAAGGTTTTATTCTGAATGGATTTAAAGGAAAGCACTTATTTTCTAAGTTTTTTGAAATTTCTTTGAAGGGTCCTCATTTATTAATACAATACTAACTATTATATAATAAATGGGGGGTGTTGAACAGTACAATAGGTAACCAAACTGGTTGAAATATTGAGTCCATTTAAGTACCACTCGAATAGATTACCCTGGTCAGATATCTAGTCTGCAGTAGTAAGTGCGCTAGAACTCTTCGTAGTTCATTTCAAAGATATTCCATGCACCTTTATATATAGGTAATTATGAATACCTCCATAGTTAAGAGGGAGTGTTGAAGAATGTAACTACTGTCGGGCTTGATAATTATACTTGACTCACGATGTAATATATTTATGAAAAGAAAGAAAAATAAATTTTATTATTAAATAAACTGACTTATTAAAGTATGGGTTTCATGCTTGGGTCAATTATTTTTAGGCCAAATAGGCTACTAGGGTTTATGTCAAGTGTCCTTGTCCATGTCATAATGTAAAGAACCCTTGTTGGGATTTATTTGTCAAAGAAGAAATGTATTTTATTGTATTTAGGTATTTTAGGCCTCCTCCACCAAGTCGACCTCAAACTGGAAAAGTCAACCTAAAATGAGCAATAGAAAAACTATATAAAGGCAACAACTCGAGCTCATTTGTCACTCACACACAACAAGTTCTATTTGCATTTTTTGGGCTAAGAAAAAGTGTGGAATTCAAGGAAGAAGAATAAGAAATATAGCGAAGAAGGAGGTCTTTCTCAAGCATAAAAATTCAAAAATTTCTCGCTTTTTCCCACATGTGTGAAGTTGTGTAGTTGTTGGAGGGGGTCAAAATTATACAATAACTAGGAGACCTAAATTATTCTTCACGGGTTGAAAATTTTCAACTGGGAAGTCGAATCTCTGGATTATTTCTAAGTTGAAGCTGTTGGATAAGAAGAAACTACTATATCATCTTGGAGTTGACTTGCTAGAGGAGGAAGGTTTATTGGTCTAGGGTCTTGGTCCATCTCAATTTGAATCACTAAAGGAAGCGTTATTGACTAGATTTTCCCCTATATAGGGGTTTTAGCCCTGACTGAGTGCATATATCTAGTGTCCCTAATATTTGTGTTTTGGTTTTGATAATTACTTAACAAACTAAAATAAAAAGGAACATAAGAAAAATAATAAGAATTTAACGACATCACAAGTAATTATCAATTAGAGAAAAAAAATCGTTTCTGATTTTCTAACATGGGATTAGAGCTAAGGTGAAGAAGGAAGAAAAAGGCATGATAAATATCAATTAATGAAAAAGAGATCAAGGAAAATTTAAGGTGATCATATATAGTGAAAATCATACTACCTACAAGAACTATGTCAAACTCAATGAAGGGATAAAACAAATTAAAGGGGCCTCCAATTACAGGGCTTGGAAAAAGAGAATAGACCTCGTTCTCTAAAAGAACAAAGATTTATATCTAGTTCAACAAAAAATAAAGAAGCCTACAAATGAATCAAGTGATGTATAGAAAGAAAAGTTCAGATAAACTGAAATCTTGGCTATGAACCTAATAGTGGATGGACTTAAGGATTACCCAATTCCATACACATCCAACATAAATTCCGATCAATAAATGTATGAGGCTCTCTCCAAGTTACTGACAATCAAGAACATTGGTCAAATAGCAAGCCTCAAGAATGAACTATGAACTGTTAAGATGACAAATGATGATACCATTTGATCATATTTTATAAGGATATCTAGAATCAAATATGAACTCCAAACAATATTTGAAGCTTTCCCAGAAAAATATCTTGTAATTACTTCCCCTTTAGGAATCCAAAAATCTTGGAGTGCCTTTGCATCAAGACTTAACAGTTGGAAGGGTATTCCAAGATTTAAACAAATATGGAATGTGTCTAGTCAATTTAACATCTTAAATTTCTCTACATAAATTATCAAACTGGGTATTGTAAACTGATGAAGTGTGGTGCACCATATGTTCTTAGTTAACCTTTATCTTACTTCGTTGTTTTATAGTTTTTATCTTGTTTTGGGGTTTTATTCTTGTTGATCTCCTAAAGTTTCTAATTCAAATGGAAATCATATTCTAAGGTCTTAAGAATAATTCAAAGGTAAGTTATGGATGTAGATTTCAAGACAAAGTTTATGTCCCTTGTGGTAACTTCCAAAACTTAGCACTTCAAAAGATCTCAAAACATGTTATTGATAAAATTAGTACTTGAACAGGAATGTAAATATGAAGCTACTTAAATCAAACAAAAGATGAAATACTGATCATGAAATCACTGTCTCTAGTGCCCATCTAATTACAGAAATAAAATCTAAACTATTGCACTCAAACAAACAAAAAATTGCAAACTAACGAAAGCAAGATCAATTTACTTCACTTATAATCTGATAGCTCGCCAGGTAGCTTTTTCGGGTTAAGCCATGGCTCCGGAGATAACATCAATAACATGAAGAATTGATATCTAAATTACCTACTTGAAAATGAAAGTAAAATCAAGTCACTTCACTTATAATCCGATAGCTCGCCAAGTATCTTTTCGGGGTTAACCCATGTGTCATGTGGAAAGAGTTATTTTTGCGGACAAACCTAACCTCCCTAGGAGTCTAAGACTCTCTAGTGACAAACAAACCAAACAAGAGCAATCCTTCTCTAAACACACATTATTCTATGAGAGATCAAATGTTTTCCGATCTTACCTTAGGTCCAACGCTTGTTGTAGCAGTCCAGCCTTGCTGATCCAGATGAGCTCCTCCTTCACTTTAAGACCTGCATACACTAACAAAGCAAACGATTACATAACACCTGAATATTCATCATAAAACAAAGCATATTCATCACATAGACCAAGGAGTACATGAAATAATTCATTAACAACAATGTTGTGCAAGCTCCTCCCAGGGTCCGATAGCTCTCCAAGCAGCTTTTTGGGGTTAAGTCATGGCTCTGGAGATAACGTCAATAACATGAAGAACCTCATATCTAAAGTACCTACTTGCAAATGAAAGTAAAAGCAAGTCACTTCACTTATAATCCGATAGCTCACCAAGTATCTTTTCGGGGTTAATCCATGTGTCATGTGGAAAGAGTTATTTTTGCGGACAAACCTAACCTCCCTAGGAGTCTAAGACTCTCTAGTGACAAACAAACCAAACAAGAGCAATCCTTCTCTAAACACACGTTATTCTATGAGAGATCAAGTGTTTTCCCATCTTACCTTAGGTCCAACGCTTGTTGTAGCAGTCCAGCCTTGCTGATC
>APFE030310669.1:42248-54783 GCA_000404065.3 Pinus taeda
CATTCTAATATGCTCCATGACATCTACTTCACATCTCCTTCCATGTTGAGAACATCAAAGTTTTATTCAAATTCTTCAAAATTACAAAGTACAACAAAGCTTTTCAAAGCTTTCAAAAGCCATCAAGGAAGAACTATAAACTTCAAGCTAAGCTAAGACTAACAATCTAACAAGCTAACAAATGAAGGAGAGAGATCTCCTATTTATACAAAAAGATGAGAAGCCATCTCATTAGTGAGAGTCCATGAATCTCTCCCTCTACCTCTAGAGTCCTAATCAAAATAGAAACTGGTAAGACACATGTCTTCTTAGAGTTTCAATACAATTAGGAGAAGTGAAACATATCCTCATGATCTCATGATTCTTTCCACTCAAATTCGAATTTGGCCTTAGAGTGCCACATAAGGGGTCTTCTAGAACCCTCCTTTTGACCTACACATGTCAACAATCTCAACCCACTTGTTAGGTATAAGCATATGCACATTATTTTCTAATTTTTAACCACAAATTCACTTAAAAAGGCTAAGAATTAATAAAGTTTGGAAAAACATAAATGTGGCCCAATGATAATGAAAGTGGAATTAATGTAGTGACATAGTAGTGAAATGGAGGTGATATAATGGACATAATAGTGAAAGTGTAATGGAAATGAATGACATTTTCAAGACCCAACAGAATGCATGTAGTCACAAAGAAGCATAATATCGTTAGTAAACAACAATAAGGAGGATGAAGAATAAAACACCTCAAATCCCTATTCTACTCATCACAAGAAGAAGGGAACCTTCAAGAAGTTCAAACGACCAAAGAAGAAAATGGACCTATCCAAGGTTGAATGTTACAATTTCCACAAGATGGGTCTTAAAAAAATCATTTTCCTGAGAATCCAAAGAATAAGAAGAGAGATAGGGATCAAGTAAATGTCACCGATGAAGCTCCATCTATGAAGAACAAGACAGAAGGAGAATTGGGAGTCAAGGATTCATACTACTAATTCATCTCTTTCACACATATCCTTCTTAGTATTTTTCTTTTTGAATTGTTTTCCTTTGTGCTTTGGTTGCTAGAGTTTATAGATCTAACATGTCTTGTTAGAACATTTTTTATTATTTTTATGAGTTTTAGGTATCCCTTGAGATTGGATTAAGAGGGAACCTTCACAATTTTACAAAAAAATAATTATCCTATTCCTTGTCTCCTCTTTTGTGTTTGGTTTCTCTCTCATACCAAAATATGTTTGTATTGTAAGCTAATGATAATTTCTTTATATTTTCCTTGGTTAGGAAAGCTTGTTGAATGCTTAAGAGTTATGGAGGAACATTCAAAGGATAGAAGCATGGAATAAGTTTTCCCCTTTAAGAGTTGATGCACTACAAGGTTTGTTAAAAAACATCTCAAGGTATGTCTTAGACTATAAGTTTTGTTACAAAGTTCTCTTCATATGAAGGTGCGGTCATTCTTATTTTTAAATTTTTTTCTACATTACTAACATTGTCATGTCTAGGGTTTTGAATCATAAGAGGTTCTTGTTACGGTGATTAATAATTAAATTGAATCTACCCTCATTATATTATATTCTTCTGGAACCCTAAAAAAGTTTAGTATAAAACCCTAACCGAAGGGTATTTTTAAATTTATGAAAACGTAGTATACTCAGGGTTGTTGATAAAGTCTAGAAATATGATTCTCTTGATGTTTAGAATTTTGATATTGTTATGATGTAAAACCTAGCCCTTTAGGGTTTTTTGTTAATGTCTAAGTTATGAACTTTAGGGTTTGGTAAAGTAGGGTTTATAAGCTAAACCTTTGTATAAGTCATAGTAAGATTCTAGGGATGAAATCTTAGGTGTGTATTCCTCTGTTTGATCAGAACTCTAGTTATAT
The DNA here is from genome assembly GCA_000404065.3 of Pinus taeda. NCBI lineage: Eukaryota > Viridiplantae > Streptophyta > Pinopsida > Pinales > Pinaceae > Pinus > Pinus taeda. Next base: position 44,133 of record APFE030310669.1, read on the forward strand.
GTCTAACTTTAATGTTTAATGTTCTCCTCATGGGTTTAACTAGTATATATTGTTGTGATTTGTTAGTGCATGATTATAAAATCCTAGATATGTATATGCGAGTATGATGACCTATTTGTTGTTGCTCATGTTTTAGTTTATGAATTCTAGAGTTTGTAACAATTTCCTAGTAAAAATTGATATTCTAGGGCTTGATGATATTATTAATATGTTTTAGTTTTGATAATGAAAATATATGGTTTGGAATAAGCCCTATTAGAGTCTAACTTGCATAGTAGAATTTTTATTTGATTAAATTGATAATGTCTAAGGATTTGTGTCACAAAGGTGGAATCTAGTGTTTGCATGAGTAAGAGTTTGATATCTTGATTGAGTTGCTTTAAGTCTTAAAAATGTGATTTAGGGTTTATGACAATAATCCTAGCAGAAGATTGAAGTATGTTTCTCTTGTTGATTATGAACCTAACTAGGTTTAGATATCATATGTCCAAAGTTTAAATGTTTTAATACTTCTATTATAATGACTTGATTTTTGGTATAGTTAACTTCATGCTTTTGTATATTTGTATTTGGTTGTGATTGCTATTGAAGGATTTGTAGATACACAATATTCAAGATGATGAAGATGTTCATATAAGCATGATGAAGGAAGATTACCTTGATACGTAAGATGGAATGAATCCATAAAAGGTTCTCTGATGTTATAGAAGAAGAAAGTAGTTGATCTCCCTAAATTAAGAGGAAGCTTGGATAGAAGGAATGGTATATCTCCCCGGTTGAGAGGGAGGGCACCTTATGATAGTAAAGACTTTGAATTAAGAAGATGAATGTTCCTGAAAAAGACTTGATAAAGTATTGAGGATGTATTTGGTGTTGTTGAAAGAATAAGGAGAAAGCTTCCGACAAAATTATATATAACTTGATAATACATGCAACATTTGAATGATTGAGGGCCTCGAAGGTTTGGGTTTACTTGTTTGTATGTTTGAAAGTTTATTAGTAATTGGGGTTTGTGTTTATATAGTTAAATATCTCCATAAGAAGGTCGAACACTCTAGAAGCATGCTTGGACAAGTGGATATATCTAGTATATTATAAAAAGATGAAGCATCTAATGGCGGATGCTTGGGAGGACATTTGATTGGTTAGAAACACTTTTGAGCTCAACATTCCACCATTTGTGGCTTGCACCTAATGTTTAATGGAGATCATTGTTAACCATACTTTCCACCATTGTTGGACATGTGAGACATTGCATAACAAGTAACACCAACAAAGTTAACCTAGATTGCATGCAACGAGATGCAACTATTTGGATTATGGACACATAGATCAAGACCAATTTCCAACAGAAGATCCAACTGTATCAGGTTTTCAAAGTTGGCCAATTCTTGCACCAAGTCAAGTGGCTCACTAGGGACCAAGTTCGGAAAAAGTTTCCCCATCTCATGGAGGCACTCAACTCAATGGGGACCATTGCTTCCAAAGGGGGGAGGATTAATCTAGGTGGATGTTGGTGGCCACCCGCCTATTCTAGTTGGAGCCCCACCATTGTTTCTTTCAATTTCCTTAATTGTAGCATAAATTATTATTTTTGGTAGATTTTTGGGTCCTTAACTTCTGGAGCCATTTTGAGGGCCTAAACGACATTTTCTAGGAAAGGAAAGAAACAAAAAAAATACAAGATTGATTTATTAGTCATTTTTTGGCCTCTGGAGAACTTTGAAATCAAGTATTATGATAGCCAAACATAGATTTTGTGCCAAAGTTAAGACCCCGAGAAATTGACATTCTAGCTAACCCTAATGGGGACCACAAGATTTTGGTGCTTCATCTCCTACGATTAGGTTTTTGGATGTATAGGGTTTCCCATTATTTCTTAATGATAAAATTCCCTTCAAGACTAATTGTAACACAGTTAAGAGGCATGTAGCCACCACATTTCTTCTCAGAGATAAGTTATGATCACCCGATCTAGTTTATTCGCATTTTGCATGTAAACAATTTTCAGTATTTTATTGATGAAGTGAAGTTCATTTTTTGTTGTAGCTTTATGTTTATGTTTAAACCTATATTTTCATTCCATTCTTACATAAATATGGATCATGAATTTAGGAACAAGGTTTTGGAATGTTTTCTTAGGAATATTAGGGTGTTGAGACAAAAGGAATTGGAAGGAAGTCCTACAAACAGGAATTGAGGAATGAGGACCGATACTGCTTTTAAAATTTTGTGCGTGAACTTTCTAGGTACCTCAATATGTAGTGTATCAGGAAAGGTGGGAATAGTGGGTATGGACTCAGGTTCAAATTTCCACATATTTAGCTCCATGTTTACAAGTATCGACAACCATACTAAATATATGTTAATTTGTTGGAAGTGGAATTGTTTTTCTCCCAAGGATATAGAGCACCGACGGAAGATTAAGCAGGGCATTTGATTTTTCAAAGTTTCATTCATAGTATATCAAAAACTAGTTATTAGGGTCTACATGAGGACATGCAAATTTTTAAGTTGGGTGGAGATGTTGGGACACATAAATGGAAACTTTTTGCATCTATTTTCCCCACATTTTCTAACCATTTTGACTCTCAAATCCATGTCTTATCACTCTGTTGACGGTGCTGGACCCGCCAACATTTAGGGTATCTCCCCGATATGAAGTCCAAACTAGACCTCCACCATTTGGAGTAGGAGTCCCAATAGTGGGTGGTAATGTTATGCCTTGACTACGGAGACGCACAGAAGGAAGTAGGATAACTTTGGTTAAGAGCAAGTGTGTGACCCTATAGAGAGTCAGTGTGATGCATGAAGGTTCCAACACAAGAAGGGAAAGGGAAGTGTGCCCCCTGGAAGCCTATAATAGTACGCAGATTGAAAGGAACACATGAGCGAAATGAAATCACAAGCTAAGATGTTGAATAGTCCACAAGTGAAAGTGATGAGTTAATCCAACAACACACATTCTACAAGATTCGTACAAATGAAAAAAAAATATTTCATAAGCATATGCATAAGTTAAATGACATACATTGCCAATATAACAAGAATAGTCCTACTATATTAACAACACATGCATGAAAGTGTGTTGGCTCTGATTTTATAATTATAAGTGAAAGTTCCATTCATACATACACCATCGATGACCACTAGCCCCAATAGCAGAACATTACAGTCAAGAACCCCTACTCCTCCAAATAAGTTTACTAGCTCTACACTATGGAGAAGCCAAGGCTCTTCACAATACTCCCAATCTCTTTCTAAGCCTAAGCCTAGCCAAAATATTGGCTCTCAAAATCCTATTACATTAGTTATGAGGTTCTATTTATAATAAGAGGGGATGACTCTTCAACTCCCCTTTGTGACCTTTGGATTGCCCTCATGAATTTTCAACTTCTTCACAAAATAACACATTGCATTACATGATGAATTTTCGTATTCCAATATTGACACTTGGAATTTCACTTATAACATAATTACAAATATTATTACATTTTCCACTCATACCCATATGAGAAAAAATAGGGTATAGACAACTTGATAGCCTAATAAGACACAACGCTTGATACATGAGTTTGGGAGAAGTCTAGCTCAGCAACCTCCACTTGTTTCTTCCTGGTCACATATTGGTGCCAAGCTTAGTGTTGTGTGATGGTGTCCCCAAACTGCTTAACGATGTCTTGCTGGAAGCAGACTCTAGCCTCCATGGCATCTGAGTACACTATCTTGGAACCTGTTTCCAACTCATTCTAAAGCATCAAAGACAGTTTCTAACTTTGACAAGACCACCAATTAACTTCTGCATGTTGTGTGTGCTTTGCTCCAAGTCTTCCCTTGTGGCCTCCTATCTTAGCTGCTCCAAGTACTCTTCAACCTCCTGCCAGACTTGGTTCTTGGGTTTAGCTTTGGTGAGGTAACTGATTTATGAGATTTGGTGAGTTCTCACCAAGACATCCAAACTACAATACAATCACAAATATGAGGCTTGTGTGTTGCCAATGAATGAGGCGAGTTGCTTGATTTTCTTAATAAACATTCAAACCTTCGCTTTCTCTAAATCTTCTTGTGGCTTGACTTTCTTCACCAAGTCAACCAGGGCCCCTTTGTACCACATTTTCCACTCTTGTACATAGGTGATGGAAGCATGTATGTTTTTGAGAGTTTTAACAAAATCTTTTCTCTAATAGTATAATCCATGCAAACAAACAACTACTTTATCCACGGTAACAAACCCATCATAGATCTTCCATGTGGTTTCTCCAAGTGTTGATACTTCAACAAGTATCACTACTCTCACCTCCCCTAATGCAGAAACTATATCTGCAATGTTTCTTAGATTTTTTCTGCCTCTTATCTAACAACCTATAAGTCTTGTGCCAGTTTCTCATTATCGATCGTCAAATATTAAACATTTTATCTTGTTTCTCTTGCATAGGCCAACTCGGCTTCAACAATAGAAGTTGGATGCTTCCTGGTATCTGAAACTATCACCCTTTCTTTGATGAATGTAGGTGAAGTGTGATCATGTAGAAAGCGCTTCCTCTGCGCTTGTACAATCCTCTTCTGGAATTCATCGAATGATATATTGTACAGATCCATGACCAAATCATTATCATCAAGGAGAACAACATCTCCTTTCTTTATCAGGGCTAGCTCTATTACTAGAGGTGGTGGAGACTAAGGGATGACTTGTGGTTCTCTCGTCATTAGGTCAACATATTCATGTTGTGGCTCTTGTTACAACTCCATGTCCGTCATTTCGATCAATTGCTCAATCTGCTAAGCAAGCTCTCGATCCTGCATTTTTTCACCTTCCTCCTCTATTTCCGATTGTACCTATTATTCATTTTGTATCAGTGTTGTTTCCTCTGTTATCATGCCTTTCTTTTGTTCCTATTCCTACTTTTGCTTCTCTTCTTGTTCTCTCCTTCTCAACTCTTGTTCTTCCTTCAACTTCTTCCTTGTCTCCTGTAGCTTTAGTTCCGCTTCCTACAACCTTTGCTTTTCTCTCTTCCTCCACTCTGCTCTCTACATCCTTTTCTTCTTCTTTTCTTCTGTTGCCAAAGCTGCTTTCTCGATTATAGGATCTAATTTCATCTTGCAACTTTTCTCTCCCTCTAGACTATCAATAATCTTCCTTTTTCCCTTGTCCTACACGGGATTGTTTTCTTTTGCTGTTGTTGCTGTCAGAACTATTGTTGTCTATGGAGCATCCTTTTAAGTCCTTTCTATACGGACCATCTCATTAGGTCTAGAGCCATTGTAGTAGTACCTCCAAGGGTCATCCTTTGGCCAATGAAAAGCGGCGTTGATCCATAGAAAGTAAACTCTCTCTTATAGTGGTCATTACAAATACTGTGGGGATCATATGGATTAAAGTCATTAGTGCCGAATTGAAATCTCACTATTTACTTAGCCTCAGCATCTATGACTTTCAATTTATTTATCTCGTATAATCCGATCTGCAAAGGAAGAGTGGGCCATGGTTCTTTCTTCTTCCTATGCAGTGTTGCTGACAACCCTGTAGCGAGATGGTATGATACTTCGTGCATGATTAGTTTGTCAATGGCATACCTTGGTAAGACATGTGGAGGCTTCTATCTACCAAACAATTTGATGAAGGTGCCACCTAGTGAGGCATACCAACTTGCAATGTCTATTATCACCTCTATTTCTTCTAAGGACATACAAGGTGGATGTTGTTCAAAGATAAGCTTGTATAGCGGGATGATAAAGTGGTCAGTTATTCCTACCATTACTTCTCGATAGCTACATTTTGAAAGTAACTTGCAATAGATGTTCAGGGAAGTCCCTCATGGTGTCCATGTCTAGTTCATGCCAGGGAACTTTTGTTATGCACAGATTGCATCCAGTAAGTATACATACATATAGAACCTTTCTCACACATCCTTGGGTAGATTTTGAGTCTGTGCTACATGGGCCTTCAATTGTTGAGCCAATAGATCCAATGAGTTGAATGCCCTCTCATCATTCACCAACTGATCCAATAAGACCGCCCACCCTTCAAGAATGATTTTTGTGCTCTCTTGACCATGGATTCTGTAAGTGAAGATAATCAAGAGCTGGTAAGCCTTCTTAAGGGATTTTTTATTGTACACATGGGTGGGTGTCTGTCAAAACTTTGATGACTCTTTCACCCAATGTTTGACAATGTATCTTATGTTCACGTAGATGTGGGTGGAATAAAAGAGTGAGTCCATGTGATTTACTAGATCAGGCAGGCGATGCATCTACTAAAAGTCTTCTGCCCTTAAGCTAGAAGGCTTCTTCAATTGGCATTGCTCAATGTCATAGTTTGTTCATCTGTATGTTGGACAATCTAGTTGATGATGCTTACACACAACAAGGTGGGATACCTACATGCAACCTTGAATAGAACTGGCTGTCGGATGCTCATTTAAACCTGTCGGTCCTCTAAATCTACCTCAAAGTCCTTTGAAAAAGTGTCTTTGATCAGTTTCCATGTCAGTGTCAATCCCTTCTCTATAAATAGCTAAATATCGGCATACACTGACAAATCAGCTGATGTTTATTCAACTGCTTCCCCAGTACTGCTCTCGATGGTTTCCTTTGATGAAACTCTCTTAGATGCCATGGTAACATTGACTACTAGAGAGGTTCTCAACAACTCTTATAAATATGGGACATAGAGAACATTCATGGAAAACAAATGTCAATTTAAAGAAAAACAACTTACAAGGAAAGTTCAAGTAGCAAATTTGGCACTAGGTGGGAATGATTGAACATTTTTTCTTGTCAAGGGGGGACTTGTTGCCTATGGTAACTATGAAATTTTTAGTCCCAACATCCAAGGTGGAAGCCTATTGGTTGAAATTGTCCAATGCGTAGTTCAGCCTAAGAAAATGCCTAGAAGATATTGTGCATTGCGCAATATTAGTGGCCAAGCGAGAGGTTAGCTACTCAAACTCCATAGTATGAAATTGGAGCTAGCTTGAACTACACACTATGCAATTCCAGAGGCCAATTTTATGGCTTGAGCCTCCAGATTACGCAATGCCAGCTGTGCAAAGTGAGATCCAGCCAAGGGAAACCCATATCTGCTCAAGTGAAGTGTGAAAAACAAGTCGATCTGATAGATAGTGTGAAGTTGAGTGTAGATATGACTAAGTGTAGATGAATGCATGTGAATCAAGTGCAACAATTGATCAAATGGAATGAAAACAAAGTAAATGAGGAGAGTTGCCACAACAACGAACATTAGTGAAAAAATAGGAAAACTAATGTGACACTTGGGAAAGGCAATCTAAAACTTAAAACAACACTTCTACAATTTAAAAATATTTAAAATACTAGCAACCATGGAGAGAAACAAGCGAAACAACACTCACATAAGCCAAATGAAAAAAAGCGACAAAAACATTGGCAAGAGAAGAAAAAAGAAAAGCTCACTCGAAAAAGTGATGATGATTGCATTGAATGCTCCTTCATCTCCTTGGGCATTCTATAGCTCCAATATCAAATGTTAAAATGAGCTCTATAAGCGTCAATTAAATATATTTGGACAAATTAGGGTTTATGACGTGCATGCCTAAAATCAAGGAAAAAACGTCACTTGGCCAAAGTTTCTAAAAATAACGCAAATGCCTCCTTCAGTACACTAAAAATAGATCCCTATTTTTTACGGATGTTCTTTTCTTTTAAAATTTTCTTGGGAGACTTTTCATGCACATTCCCGGGAAATACTACATAGTTTTGGGGAACTAGGCAACTTTCTGGCTCAGTGCATTGCACAGTTTATGAGCTAAGTGAGGGTTTCTTAATTTTTGGGCTTAGTGTTGGGTTGCCTCTTATGACTGTGCAATTTCTAAGCTCAAGGCTCACTAGTAGTCAGGACTACACAATTCCCATCATCAAGGTTGGTTTCCCTCAAGGATTGCACAGTTTCTAGGGGTAAGCCTAGAACTATTGTCAGACCAAGTTAGGAATTATCTTGTGAGTTAAAAAACTAATTAAGTAATAAAACATAGGCCAAAATGAAAATATGAGTCCCAGTCGAAGCATAAATACCTGGATCAGTGTGAGATGTGTTGTTGTGGTTAAGAAGGAAGGCTCTAAAATCGAAGCATAGGAAAATTTTTGGAGCGTGTTTGTTGCCATTACAACACACTATGACAACCATTTCATTTTTGTATGTCATACTTATTATCTAGTTTTTCTCATAATATGAGAAAGATGCTAATCTCTTTAGGACATTTTATTAATGAATTGAAAAAGGTTTGTTTTAGGTTGTGTGGCTTTTTGAGATGTTACATGACAATATATTCCTAGTTTTTCCTCACCAAGGATGGAATAAAGACTCTATTGATGTTCTTTTACACACAAAGCTTATTTTGGATACTTTGTTTTCCTATGCTTATTAACAAAGATTGATTTGCAAAGACACCCGATCAAAGGCATCTGGACCATTAAAAGGAGACATTCATGGACAATGTGGCTCACTCAGTTAAAACAATTAGGATTCCCAATTGATAAATTATTGTAATTTATAAAATCTATTACAACTCGGTTTCAACTAGGATAATTTGTATATTTTCGATTTAGATCACATGAAAATTGAGAGATTCTCATGATGATATTTATTTTCAAAAATATGAATATATTATGAAATTATAAAAGAATGTACTCTTTTCTTGCAAGGCATGCATAGATAGATATAAGAGAGGGAGTACCAACATTGTAATCATGTACCACAACTTTTCATTAATGTGAATCTCCGCCATTTATATCCCCATATCTTTCTCTTGATTAGCTTGTGCGTTGTGTAATTCACTAGATCCTTCTAAGGAGGAAGGGCCCTCGTTTGTATCAGGCATCACTGGTTATAGAGGTACTATAGCTATGTATTTATTTCCTCTCAGTTGTGATTCATGTGTGATTTATTGTTACTATTATAGATTGTGTTCATGCATTGAGTAGTTGTAGAATTATAACCTCTAGCATTGTGTAACAACATAAGTCTTGGATCGATCCCTTCATTACTGGGATAGTTATTTTATTACTATTCCAGTTATTTGGTTTGAATATTTCATTGAATGGGTGTTTCAACAATTATTTGAGTGTTGAATGGTTTCAGGAGTGTTGTTTCTTTTGAATAAGAGTGATCATGTGAAAGAGTGTGATTTATGTGTATCTTTTCTTTATGGAAGTGTGACTAAGGTTTCAGTGTGACAGTTGAGAGTGACATTACATTGATTGATTTTGAGATTTCATTGGAGTTATTTTCCATGTGTTCCTGCATATATTTGCATGATAGTTTTGAAACTAAAATCCTACCTAGATTGACAATTATGTGTGAGTTGGATTGGTTGTTTTGAATTAAAAGGATAGTTGAAGCACCCAACACCTACCTTGGAGAAACTCCTTAAATTCCCATATTTATATTAACACTTGTGTTTATAGTAACTACACACAAAACACATTTTAAATAACATTATTTACTATTTTTATTTATTTTTGTCTTGTCACATCATAGTCTTAAATTGCATACATCTTTTTTTTTAATGTTTTTTTATATCTTTTTGTTGCCTTACCCTTTTTTTTAAAGTTATGTATTGCACTAGTAGAGATTAAGTTTTACAATAGAATAGTTTGATTATAACAAGACCCTCACATCTTGCACTAACTTATGCCCTTGTAATTTCAAGGATAAAATAAATTTCATATTTTTTCTAAAAAATGTGAATTTAACATTATAAATTTCAAAAAATATCTATAAACAAAAACACTTTGTTATCTACAATTGTGTCAATATTTTAAAAGAAATTTCATTATTCATTTACTCAAAAGGTACACTAATATGAACATATGTATTATATATGCAGGAAAATAGTATATCATTATTATAAAAAAATTCAAATGATCACATAGAAATTTATACTCAAAAAGCTATTTCAATTTTCTACATTTCATATTTTTATCCTATATTTGAATTCATTGTGAAACACCTCAAATCATACCCAAAACTTAAGAAATGGTTTGTTTTTGTTATGTTTGCATTGCCACTAACTTGTCATGAAAAATCATCATTAATTTATACTTATTCTTATTTAATACTTGTAGCAATGCCCATAAAATATTATTACATAATATTTGTATAGTTTTCTCAATAACTTATTTTAAAGTTAGAAAAAACATTAAAAAAATAAACTATTGCTGATTTTTTAAAATATATTTTATAAACTTATACAGTAATTATATAAACTCTAATTTCAATTTCAAAATTAAAAAATATAATCAATATCTAAAATTTCAATGGTAAAGCATTTTATATTTCTTTTTAAAACATTTTATATTTCTTTGTAACCGTTTAGGAAGCTTTGCACAAGAAAAAAACTTTATTATTTAATCATGCCTAATATTTGTTTATGAGTTATCCTAAAAAGAAGATGACAATGAAGATGCCAATGATAAACCTTAATAGTTCTTCAAGTAGTAAGCTATAATAGTTTATATGAGTTTTCTCAATATATACTTTGTAATATTTTTTATTTCACTAAATTGTGTTTTTTGGGAAGAAAGAATAATATTGTTTTTTTTAATATACATTTTGCAGCTGTAAAAAAAGATTTGAATGTAATTTATATATAGATATAGAGGAACCATAATATTT
>APFE030310669.1:55286-81286 GCA_000404065.3 Pinus taeda
TCTATGAAATGTAGAATATTCTGTGGTGAAAAACATAAGTAATTCTAAATTTTGTATGTAAAAATCCAACTTTAAGGGTTGGTGTGGTCTCTTCTAAGTGTGACGGTATATTATTTTGACTATTTAGATAAAATAATTTTATTTTTTATTTAAATAACAACATAAATATGATCATGCCACAAAACTAATCATTTACAACTAAACTTAGTTATCAAAGGAAGAAAATGCAACGAACCATTATAATGCTTCACATTTTTTATTAGATAGACCCCTTGTCAAGGCAGTAACTAATAGAGTCTATTGGAAAAGTTTATCCCCATTCAGTTCTAAAGACAACAATGACCAATTTGGAAGTCCTGCCCCATTCGTTGGCCGAGTTGCTTCACTATTGCCGCATCCCACTGCAGTTTTGGATATTCTTTGGCATGAAGCCACCACAGCATCATACAATGTTGGATACCTTCCAATTCTTCTAACTCGGAACACTCATCAACATATAGTCGTTTAAGCTTTGTCAGTTGCCCCAAACCCTGTATCCTGTTCAACTTCATGCATAGAGATACATTCAAATACACTAAAGATACCAATGTTTCGAAACATGACAACTCCTCCAATTCTCTACAATCTATAATGTTCAGTTCTTGAAGTTTTGTAAGACCATAGATCTTATCCATTTTCCCCAAATTATGACAACTCCAACCTCCACTAGGCTATGACAACTACCTAATTCCAATCTTACAAGTGTATTTGGCAATGTTCCAACCTCCATAAGACTATTACATCTGCCCATGATAAGGTTTCAAAGGTTGAAACAAACACCTTCAGTAAATGATACCTATGATATTCCTGTTCCAATAAAATCTAAGTCTTGGAGCCACGAAAGTATGTAGTGGTCAATGGAAGAGACCCTTCTATCACTCAATGTTTCTCTTTCTCCTTTGACCTCCTCCTTATTAAATGGAAATTGGCATATCAGTGGACAATATCATATCGTCAACTCAGTCAACTGAATCAACAGTCCAAAATAATTTGGCAAACATTCCATTTCCTCACAATAATCTATTTTCAATTTCTTCAAGTTCCTTATGTCACCTAGGGCAGCTAACAAACATTTCAATTCCTTCAAGCTCTATATGTTCCATTGTGAAGGCGGTGGTCTGTGCGAAAAAATACCTACATGCAAAACCTCCAAAGTATGTAGCTCTCCAATTGCACTCGACAATTCTTTTAAAGTTGTATTTTCCAAATATAATTTTTGAAGTGAAACTTGATGTAGCACTTGCAGAGGGAGTACTTCAATTTTCCCACAGCCACTGATATTTATATACACAAGCGTGCTTACATTTCCTAATGTGTGGCTTGAAATGGTTAAACTTTTGCAATAAAACAAATTAAGATGTTGGAGTTTAATTAATTTGCAATGGAATCTAGCAACCTCTCCAAAACAACGCAGCTAGACAGGTTGATTTTTTGGAGGCTGGTTAAATTACCAAGGGAATCTAGTAGACTTTTCAAAGCAGAGCACCAATGAATGTTTTTTTTTTCTTTTTCTTTCTGAATTGGACTAATTCTATTAATCGAAAATATGGTACAAGATGATACAATCAAGAGATATAGAAAATCGACAACCGGAAATGATAGGACTATCAACCTCGATTCTAGAGAAGGAGAGCAACAAGCAAGAAACTACAACAAGTGGCTGGGAGCAAAAATACTGACTTCTACTGAGAATGGGCAGAAGCCTCAACATGAAGCTTTTTCCCTTTCCTTTTTTTGACTTCGACCCATCCATCCTGGGGAGAATGAGCAATAACAACTTGAAGATTGGGGTTCTCCACTGGGGGGGGCCTCCTTTCTTGAATCAGAGGAGGTGGTCAGATGGACGCGTTTCTGGGCGATGGCTGTTTTGGAGGAATGTGCCAGACCATCTGTGGAAGGGACCACAGAAGGAGGGGCTTGATCCAATTCTACATCACTTTCTTCATCTTTAGAGTTGGAGGAATCAGAATCCATGACTGGAGGTGGAGAGCAAGGAGCCCATCGTTTGGACTTGGGCTTGGAGAGGTTATCCTTATTCTTTTTTGTTGGGAGAGATGGGAAGGTGTTCTACAGATGCCCTGATTGGTGGCAATGGTGGCAACAAAATGCAGTATTTTCGTAATCCAATGTCTAGGTCCAGACAAAGTCGTTTATCTTGAGATTGATTTGGTCTGGAAGTCCTTTGCTCAAATCTAATTCCGCACATATTCTGGCATATGTGTAGAGACCTTTACTTTGCCGCCAGTAATCTCCCATAATGAAACTACCCAAGGTGTTGCCTATAGCTTTATAGACTGCACAATGCCATAGGTGGGTAGGTAAGTTAGGAAGCCTGATCCATACAGGTGTCTTGGTAATGACAGCAGTTGCTGGATCAAAATCTGGGAACCAAGGAGTCAAGAAGAGCCCTGCAGTTCCCATGAACCAAGGGCCTTCTTCTAAAGCCTTTTCATAATGCTTACTATCATCAAATAGAACAATGACGTATCCTTTTGAATAGAAACTGATCTTACAATGATGAGTCCAGTTTGCATGGATCCATGCATAGAGATCTTGAGATCGTGACCACAGTCCATATAATCTGCAAATGATGGCTCTTTCTAGAAATTCTTGAAATTGGTTTACAAGACCTTCCTGGGTGATTTCAACAGAGGGGGTTTCCTCTATCTTTTCAACCAAAAAGGGCTTAGGTTTAAGGGCTTTCGGGGGTTTGGGGTTCTTAGAGTGTACTACATCTTTGTAAGAGAAATGAGGAGCAGAGGATGACTGCCCCTCTACACCTCGTCTCAAACAAAGGGATAACACCAAAGAGCTATTTCTGGTAATGCTATAAGAAGAGAGGGGAAGAAGGTCTTCAAGTTGTTTACCTTGAAAGAGAAGTCTCTAAAGGCCTGAAGGGATCCCAATCCGTCTCTCTAGATCCAGTTTGAGTTCTAGCACCAAATCAAAAGAGCTGACCCAATGCAGGATGGTTCTGCCTGTAGGTTGAGAAATTTGGATCTGAAAGGAGTCAAAGAAGTGCCTAGACACAGTGCTAGGGCCTCTTGTGAGTTCGAGAGATAATTTTCCATGGTGATGATAGGGAGGGGATTTCTCCTCTGCAAGCATATCTGATGAGTTCGAGAAGCAAATCCGCTGCTTGCTAACAACAAAGGTGAAATCTGAGGGATCTTCAGGGTAGATCTTATTTGTCTTCAGGGTAGATCTTATTTGCGTTGTGAGTTACTATTAAGACGACGACTTTAAAGCCTTCTAGAAAATTTGCAAGGAATGTAGCCACCCAGACGACGACACCGTCTATGCCTAAGAAAGCCCTGTGCAGAGGCTTGCTAACCTGCCATTTCAGCTTTGCAACCCAATCAAAGTGTATTGCTAGCATTGGTACCTCTGTAGGAAGATCTGGCGATGGCATCAAAGCGACAACATCAAAGCAATCTGGATCAAATGTAGGGAATGCAGCCGCCTAGATGACGACATCATCTATTCCATTGAAAACCCTGTGCAAAAGCTTGCAATCCTGCGGATTCAAGTCTGCAGTCTGGCTCTTGAACAGAAGGCAACCGACACTTGGAAAGGCCGAGCCGGCACAAACCAGAGAAGCCAAGCTACAAACCCTAGAAACTCCTTTCGCCATCTCTCTCTTGCTCAAGCACCAATGAATGTTGATGTTGTGGAGGCTAGTTAAATCACCCAAGGAATCTAGTAGCCTCTTCAAAGCGCTGCAACAAGACAAGCTGATCTATCGGATGTTGGTTAACTCACCAAAGGAATTTGGTAGCCTCTTCAAAGTGTTGCACAAGTTGATTGGGCAGTATACTATAAAGCTTATCCCACAGCTTCCGAATAATTCACCATTTCTTTGGTACCAAGGAATCACTGAGTTGTGATCATCACTATCACCGTCCCTGTGATCAAACATTCTAATTCTGCACAATGTTCAGTCTTTAAAAACGATGAAGAAGAATTTAAAAAATTCTAAATTGATTTTTGTAGAATAATTTTAAATTTCTAGAGTTTTGAATGATTTAGTGCTTACCGATGATTGTTGCAACATATCATCATCAATTATGTCTATAGGACGCTAGAGATGACATGGAAATGAAATGTCGACAATCTCTCTTCCCATGTATTAGAGGTGATCGTGCATCATTATTTCGTTATATTTATTCACCTCTACGAGGCATTTGTTCTCTATATTTCGAAATCCACACAAACCATTACGACCTAATCCATCCAATACTCTCATGGTCATATCCCTATTTTCCCTAATGAAAAAGTTGGCAATAGCTAAGAATATCCACAGGTCCTCCGTATCCAGTGCCTCATAGCTGATTTGAAGTATTTGTTTTATCTCCTTAGGAAGTATGCGTTGACGCTTATCCATTTGGGCTTCCCAGTAACATGTATTTTCTCCATTGAGAAGTGCCCCAAACACCTTTAAATATAAAGGAAATCCACCATAGGCTTTTGTGAACTTCTCTACCAAAGGTTGACATTCTGGAAGTGGATGTGGTTGGTTGAAGGCATACAAACAGAAGAGTTCAAGAGAATGTTATGAACTAAGTCCAGTTAGGTTATATATTGACGCCTCTTCGAATCTTAACATTTTGAGAACATCTTTTCTCCTAGATATAATTAGTATTAAACTATGATACTAGAGTATATTTTGATCTGGCAAAAGCTCATCAACCTGATCCATATCATCTACATCATCTAAAATTATTAAGAGGTTAGGAGATGAAATAGGGTTCTTGAGAATCTCTTTTCTTTCATGGATATTGTCTATGGGCTTATCCCATCTTGTGAAGCTCTTAATAAGTTATTTCTACAACAAATTTAAAGATCCTTCACCTACATTATCTCTGACATCAGATAAAAAGCAGGATCTACTATGACCAGAACTCTTCCTATTAAAAAGTTCTTTTGCCAATGTGGTTTTTCCTACTCCACCTAACCCCACAATACCCAACATCTGAGGTTTAACGCTCTGATGTTGTGGCAAAAGAAATTTATTTTCAAAATCGATTACTTTCTCATCCAGACCTATTGAATATTTAGCAAAGGCCAAAGCTCGTCTGTTCACCTTTTTTAAAGCCCCTTCAACTACATTATCTACCAGCTCTCCCTCATTGCTGGTTATTCACAAGAAAAGAAAATAAAGAGACTTGATGAGAAAAATAAGTCTATGCATATATCATGAAACATAAAATAATACAATAATGAGAGAAGTGTTTTAAGTTCTCACCGGTTACACGCTTCTAGCTCAAAACCACTTATTCTCGCAGCTTCAAAAAGTGTATTTCTCCAATTTTCAATCATGCTGGAGTCATACCACAACTTCTGTTCACTAGTTTGAGGATCAATGCTTGTCTTTTTTGCTAGTTCCTCATGGGCTCTAGCATACCCTCCCCATGTCCACTGTAGCTCATCAGGCTTCACGTGGTAAAACACTGGAATTATTGGAGAATTTGACTCCAACATAAAACAAGTTCTTTAAGACACCAGGTTGATTCAGCATATCCGCTAGAAAAAATGGGCATGTGCACGGAGGCAGACCCAATAACCCCTTCAATATGAGTAAATAGTCTCCCCTTTGCAACTCAGGTTGATCTAGAAACACTCGCAAACCATATGATTGAAGACGCCAGTAGAGATGATTGGAAAAAGTTTTCTTGACATCCCAACCATGATGGTTAATAAACACATTGTAGTTGGAATTAGGAGCTGCGGAGGTGGAGGTGGAGGCAGCGATGGAGGAAGAGTCCACCATTGTTGTTTCCAAAATACAAATAGAAATGAGAAATAGGTAAAGATGTTTAACGCTACCGGAGCATCTTGCGAGGGATGAGATTAGCTAAGAGTTTGAGAAGAGCATAAATTCTGGGGAAATTTGCAATGAAAAATGTTGATTTTGTGAGGAGAAATTTAGATTAACTAAGAGTCTGAGACATTGGGAAGGAGAAGGATAAAAAGCATGAATTTACACATAAAATACGAGTTGCTTCTCTTCTATTAATCACACAAAACATGATGATTACAATGAACCCGGTGAAGGGTAATTATCCTTTTCCAACTAGCTACTTGCCTAAAATATCTTGACATGCATCCACATACTCAAAGTCGTCTATCACTTAACTTGACTTGACTCAACACTGAAACACTCAACCACCCAATCACTCAGTTAACTGACTCTATATGTTTAGCCAACTCCTCATGCAGGATTAATTATCTTATTTTAACACTCCCCCTTAATTACGACCGCCAAACTAAAACATGACTCATGACAACTGAAATACGCCTGCTAGTCTATGTCTCAGCTAGGCTTACAACACCCAATTTTCTTCTAGAAACTCAAACACATATGTGTTAATGACTTAGTAAATTTATCAGCCAATTGATCACTAGATTTACAAGGCTTCAAGTGAACTTCTCCATTGCTCACAAGTTCTCTAATAAATTGATATCTAGTATCAATATGCTTTCTCTTCTAATGAAACACACTATTCTTGGATAGTGCAATCATTGAGGTGTTGTCACAATATATTGTTGTTGATCCTTGTTTTTCTACTTGAGTCCATCATATACTCTTCTTAACCACACTGCTTGACATGTTGCTGATGTTGTTGCTACATATTATGCTTTTGCTGATGAAAGTGTCACAATGGGCTTCTTCTTAGATGCCTATGAAATCACACCCGAAGCAAGATGGAACACATAACTAGAAGTGATCTGCCTATCATCCAAAATTCTTTCAAAATCACTATGCAAATCTTTCTTTTCAATGCTTGCATACATTATGCCACAATCTCTAGTTCCTTCTATGTATCTTAGAATTCTTTTTCCTTCAATCCAATGTGTGTCTTTTGGACTTTCCATAAATCTGGAAATCAAACTCACTCCTTGCATGATATCCGGTCTTATAGCTATGAGATACATGAGGTTGCCAACCAATCTTTCGAATAGAGTTAGATTGACATCTGATCCTTCATCATCCTCGCTTAACTTTGTACCTGATGCAACTGGTGTAGGGACATGTTTGCAATTTTCCATCCTGAATCTTTTCAACAAATTTTTGGCATATTTATTTTGAAAAATAAAAATTCATTTTTCAGATCGCTCAACTTCTATGCCAAGAAAATATTTCATGAGACCAAGATCTGTCATCTCAAATTCTTTCATCACGGCTACTTTAAATTCATATATCTCAGAATCACCTGTAAAAATTATGTCACCAACATATAAGCAAACAATCAAAATCTGTCCATGCTTATTTACCTTTTTGTATAAGGTAGGCTCAATGTTTCTTCTGCAAAATCCATTCTTAATCATGTAGTTGTCGATTCTGCTATACCAAGCTCTAGGCGCTTGCTTTAGTCCATAGCGCACTTTCTTCAACTTGTAAACTTTCCCTTCATTACTCTCAACTTCATATCCTAGAGGTTGTTGCACATAAATTTCTTCTTCTAGAATTCCATTCAAGAAGGCTGTTTTCACATCCATCTGATATACTTTCTACATGTTCTAAGTTGTTGTGGCTAGAAATCCTCTTACAGTATCCAATCTGGCTACTAGAGCAAACATTTATCCTAAATCTATTCCTAGTTGCTGTGAGAATCCTTTTGATACAAGTCTAGCTTTAAATCTGTCAATTTCACCTTTCTCATTCAACTTTGTCTTGTACATCCACTTTACACCAATGAGATTTTTGTCCTTTGGTAAATCAACCAAATCCCATGTATCATTCTTTTCAATAGCTTCATTTCTTCATCCATGGCTTGCACCCAATTTTCATCTCTGATTGCTTCTTCAAACGAAGAAGGATGGAATGACAATAATGAAAAATTTGAAGCAACATCGATATCATCATAAATATCTTTCAAACTTCTCATCTTTCTCTTACCATTGCTTGATTCATCACCTAATTGATTGCAAGGAGAATCTTGATCTGTTGATCTCATTGAAGATCCATAATGCTTTGAAAATCTTGGAGTCCTTGTTGGTGTGTCTTTG
This sequence comes from Pinus taeda, assembly GCA_000404065.3. Taxonomy (NCBI): domain Eukaryota; kingdom Viridiplantae; phylum Streptophyta; class Pinopsida; order Pinales; family Pinaceae; genus Pinus; species Pinus taeda. The sequence goes on from APFE030310669.1 coordinate 63,336, forward strand.
TTTGGTGTCTTCACCTATGATTCTCGCTGCTCCTTTTCTGCTACATCATCTTCTTCCATCAGTGGCATTGGTGCATCAATTGTTTTGTCTACAGTTCCATTCCATGACTCTTGTTCTTTGAACACCACATCTCTCCTAATTATGGCCTTCTTTGTGACAAGGTTATACAATTTGTAAGCTTTTGATTGCTCACTATAACTTGTGAATATGCATTTCTCACTTTTATCATCCAATTTGCCTCTTTGCTCCTTAGGCACATGTGCATAAGCTACACATCCAAATACTCTGAGATGAGATACGTTGCAAGACATACCTGACCATGCTTGTTTTGGTACTTTGTTTATCACACTCCTTGTAGGAGATTTGTTGATCACATAAATAGCACATGCAATTGCTTCTGCCTGATACTCATTAGACAAGTTTCTTCCTTTCAACATGCTTCTTACCATGTTCATAATTGTCCTGTTCTTTCTCTCTGCTACACCATTCTGTTACGGTGTGTACCTCATTGTAAACTATCTTTTGATCCCATGTTGTTTGCAGTAATCATGGAATGCCTTTGAATCATATCTCCACCACGATCTGACCTCAATACCTTGATTTGTCGATTACTTTGTTTCTCTACTAAGGCTTTGAATTCCTTGAACTTTGCAAAAGTTTTAGACTTCTGATTCAAAAAGTAAACCTAAGTCTTTCTGTTGTAGTCATCAATGAAAGTGAGGAAGTAACAACTTCCACCAATCAACTGTGTCCTCATAGGTCCACACAAGTCTATATGCACTAGCTCAAGAGGTTGCTTTGCTCTGTATGCAACTCCCTTTGGAAAACTTTCACGATGTTTCTTTACCAAGATGCAACACTCACAAGTACTAGCAGGTTCTTTGATGGGAGGTAATCCTCTGAGCATTTGTTTCTGTTGCAACAATCTTAAACCAGAAAAGTGCAAGTGTCCAAATCAAAAGTTCCATAACCAATAATCATCAGAACATGCAACTTTAAAAGAAATCATCTAACCACTATAAATCATAATTAGAGGAAAGAGTTTGTTTCTCATCATCTACCCCTTTGTTATAAGATGCTTTCTTGGGGGCTTGTCATATATAACACATTCTTGACCTTGAAATATAACTTTGTATCATTTTTGTGTCAATTGACCAACACTTAACAAATTATGTTTGAGACTAGGAACATAATATACCTCTGAGATTGTCTTTGGCTCCCCTTGCCTGGTCAGAAAGTTGACCACTCCTTTTCCATCTACTTCCAAAATCTTTTCAGTCCCCAACTTTACCTCTGTTTTCACAGATTGATCGAAATTTGCAATCGAATTCTTGTTTCTTGTCATGTGGTTACTACAACCACTATCTAACAACCACACACTAGCAGAAGGTTCATTCATTGCATGGCAAGCTAGGAACATGCAGTTAATACTCTCTGTAGTGACATTAGCTCTCTGGTTCCCTTGATCAACTATCTTCTTCCTGCAATCACGAGCATAGTGACCAAATTTATTGCAATAATAACATCTCACCTTTGATTTGTCAACTCTTTGGTTATTTTTGAAGCTTTTGTAGTTTCTTCGACTTTCATGTTCATGCTCTTCTCGGCCATCTCTTTGATCACCATATCTTCGACTTTGTCCTTTGCCTCTTGATCTACTTCTGCCTCGACCTCTATGTCTTGAAATAGAAACCTAAATTTGTAAAGAGGTCTCTAAAGTGGAATCCTTATTTCTGTCTATCCTTGCCTCATGCGATAGAAGTGATCTCATCATCTCATCAACTGCCAATGATGCCAAAACCTTGGCTTCTTCTATGGTTTCTACCACAACACAAAATTTGGTAGACAAAGATCTAAGGACCTTCTCAACCACTATTTGATCTTTAATTTATTCACCATATATCTTTAACTAATTTACGACAGTTATGATCCAATTCATGAAAGAATCGATGTCCTCTGTCTCCTTCATCTACAGAGTTTCAAAATCTCTCCTAGTATTATGCAACTTAACAATATTGACTTTGGCCATACCTATATAGTTTGTCGCCAAAGTATCCCATGCTACTTTTGCTGAAGACGTGATCATAATATTCTGGAAAATTGCTTGGTCCACTCCCTGCTGGATAAGCTGCAACGCTTGTGCATTCTTCTTCTTGTCTTTTTTCCATTGTTCCTTATCTGTATTATTGAGAGCTTGTTCTTTTACTTCATTCTTAGGTTTTGAAAACCCAAACTGGGCATAATCCCAAACATCATGCGTCTGCAATGTAGTCACCTTAATGGCCCACACATCATAATCTTTCCCTATAAATGGTGCGAATTGGGAATGAAATTCGAGAAAGCCATCTCTCTAAAAAAAAATTCTCTTTCGTGAATTTTTTCAAAAAACACATTTTCAATCAAACTCTAAATTTTTTATTTTATCAAAACACTCTTGGAAAAAACGTTTTCGAAAAATATCCTTTTATAAAGTTCCGAAAACCTTTATATAAAAAAATATTTTACTAAAACTCTTTGTTTTTAACGTGCTCTCTTTTTAATAAACCACTCAACGCATATAAACTATGATTCCCACTCAACGTATATAAACTTATGATAACGTTGATTTCGTAATTTATAAATTCGTGTTCTTCGGTTTATTAACGAGCCTTCGAGGTTAATTCACTATTGCGTTAGTCAGCTAACTCTTCCAATGCAAAACGACGGCATAAGGTAATCACTGTTAACGAGAACATATGACTTTGTTCCTTTCACACATAAAACTGCAAATATGTTTTCCGTATCTTTTTGTAACCCTGCTTTGATATCAGTTTGTAGGAGACATAGAGTTCGAGGCAGAAGTAGATCGAGAGACAAAGCATGGAGTTATTGGTTTTAATGTTTCTATAAGATCGTAAGTCTATATTTAATTAATGCTCAGTATTATTGAGTTAGGATTTTATTCATGTTATAATAAAAGCATGAGATAGAGAGACTATATGTTAGTGGTAGAATAGTTTCATCCTCTTGTAAAGATCAATAAAAGTTTGTTTTCTTGCCAAGTGCATGGAAGCAACACAAAAAGGAAATTCTAAAAGAAAGGGAAGCAAAAGCGAGATTGTTACAATATCTTCCATGTAGCTATTTGTTGATTGTTATAGAAGCAATAGTTGCTAGTGTTGTACCTTCTTATTGATTGTGGAACTCAAATTGCTAGAGAATTGTTGTATGTTTTCGTAGATGTTGATTAAGGTGGTTACATTATTATCTGAAATAGAGATTTTCTTCTTGTGTTTACATAGTTAACCAATTGAAGTTGGATGTTATAATCTTCTTATCTTATCTTTTGATAATATGAAAGTGGATGTACAAGGTGAGAAAAGTAAGATGAATTTACTAGTTGTGCATTGACTTTGGAAATTTGCATATATTTTGTTTGTATGCAAAAGAAAAAGCGTGTGGGTTTGTTTAAACATAAGCTATTTTTTTTCTTATGAAAAATACAAATGTGCAAATAAATTACAAGTGTTTAGTGATTCTAAAAAGATTGAAGGAATCTCCAACTATTGTTCTTGAAATTATTTTATCAAACTCATCCACAATGAACAAGATGCTTATTCTCCTTTTTAAGTAATAGAACCAAAACCAAAAGATCCCACTAAAAATGCTGAGTGGAGTAAGAAGGATATCAAGGCTCATATGATCATATTAGTCAATATGGTATTGACTTTGGTTATGCATGCATATAATTACAAGATAACCAAATATTTATGGGACATGTTAAAGTACCACTATGAATCTTTGAGCTTGTCAAGAAAGATGCTACTCAAAAGCAAGTTGAATGCATGCAGGGTGGTAGAGGGAGATAATGCCTGTTCATGGAATGATAGAGCTAAAGATATTAGAGACCATTTTCCCCATGTAGGATATAAAATCTGACATGAAGAGATGGTTTTCATATGTTGGAAAATATAACTAGGTTGAGTCTTCATAATGATCTTTGTATTTATGTCATTGTATGTCTTATGTATGTAGAAGAAGAAAAAAAAAATTCAAGCATGGGTTTCATGCTCAAGTCAAAATAATCATTATTTAAGCATATTCTTCATGCTCATTATTATTTGTATTTGTCAAAGTCAAAGGTTTATTTATAGCTTGGAAAAAGAATTTTAAAATATGTAGTTTGTGTCAAAATCCCCCCTAGAAGCCAAGTCGGCCATGCCTGTCAAGTCGAACCTACCCCAAGGGACATGTTTATTCAAACCCCTCTGGACGATATAAATAGAGGGAAGTTGGAGCTTATTTGGACACACAAATTCACATGAGTTGATCTAAAATATCGCAGAGAGGAATAACGAAGAAGAGGAGGGCAAAAATCTGAAATTGAAGAAGGGTTTTCTCTTGAAGTCTAATTTGTGGAAGTTCTACCTCATCACATATCTTATTGAAGATTGTTGTTGGTCTCTTGTTGATGGATTTGTTGATGGAGGGTTTGACTTGGCATCTAGAGGGTTGAATTGTTTTTTATGGCCATGGGTCTTCAATATCTCACTTTGATTTGATTATATAAGAAGAGAATTTTTGAAGGTTTTCCCTTTGAAGGAGTTTTTCTCTAGCTTGGAACCTATATCTTATGTTCATTGTTTTCTTGTGATCTTCTTGTTTACGTTTTTTTTAATTGTTTGATGAAATAACACAATAAAGATTAATAAAAGGCTAACAAACTTCACAAGAAATTATCAAAGAAAGAGAAATCTAATCTAAATGTTAAGCATCCAAATTTATCAGCTTGGTATCAGAGCGAAGGTTTGAAAAAGGAGGCCTCAAGATCACACTTTCTTGCCTTTTGAATTGAAGGTTGATGCATACTTGAAGGTTTTTTATTTGTGTAGTTGTTGTGGATTGAAAGAGATTCTGGTCATATAATACAACAACCTCCTCTGGGATGAAAACCTTGATCTCAGTTTTGATTTGAAGTGGCTCGGTCTCATAAAGCGAGTGACTGTGTAGCTCTCATGGAAAATTCGATAAAGTATCTTTATATTCGTGTTATATATTTCTATGATATGAGGCATCACATAAATGTGGCTCTATCTGTATTCCACACTGGCTCACTCTGTTATATATGGCCTGATCTATTCTCTGTCTTATATCCTCCCTGTATTATGGCTTACAATCCATTTTGAGGCTAGTTCTCGTAATATATATGACTCAAAGACCCATGGATCTCTTATATTTTACAATAATTCACATTTATTCTATACAAGATCTCAGTATGGTTTTTATCACACTCCATACAATGGCTTGAATTCTTTGGAATCCACAAACAGTGGATCACAATCTAAAACAAGGGATGTTCTATGGTTCACTTGATAACAACACATTTTGTACCTATGACACAACTCAGTGACTCGTATTGAATATCACAGCCCTTATGATTAGAGACCACATTACATGTCATATGTTTGAACTCTGAGTTATATTTACTATGTTTGAACTCAGTTATATTTACTATGTGGTAACCCTAAAAGTAGCCGAACAAAGAACTTGATAGAGATCCTAGCATATTGTGAAAAGACTAGCATGAATAACCATGTGGAATCATCACTATGTGGATCAGATGGAATTGCATTATTTGAAGTTCATAAGATTATACAATGAATCACATCATGTTCTAAGGTTCGAATTTCACTCGTATTTGTTACTCACGTCTCCCTATAGCACACATTTGCATCTCATGGCTCGTTGACATATAATTGTAATGAATTGGTGACATATACATTTTAAGGCTCATTTTCTATACTCTGAGATCGTATTCTTATAAATCAAATACCATATTTAGGCCGATAGGCCTTTCTATGCATCAACAATTGTCAACACTTTTAACCTGAACCGTTTGATCAAGTTTGACAGTTTCAACGGTTGATTTGAAGTTGAATGCTTTTTCTAAATATATGATTTGCCTTCTTTTCACCTCCAGTTCTGCTGTGCATTGAACCTGGCCCTTTGAGTTGCATTACTGCTTTTTCCAATTCTTTTCACTCTCAAAGATATTTTCAAAAGATATTTCACTACTTTTTTTTACAGTTGTTGAACTGTTTGAGGATCAAGACTCAATTGGTATCTTTAAAATTAGATAACCTTAAGGCCAAGGCCAAACATGAGGATGGCAATGAGGTAAAGTATACTACTTATGAAACGCTATCTGGACACATTTGGAGATCAATGAAGATCAAGAAAGCAAAATGTATGTTACTGTAGGCAGTCGTAAGTTTTTACTCCGCCGCCTATGGCAGTCGCAGGGGACCTGACCTCGAAGCCTCTATATTATGCTGCAAGTATCATTCACGAAGCTTTGGTCCGGATGGATGATGAATACCTGCACTCCGCTTTAGACTATTTGCAATCACACCCTGATTTGAATGCTTTAATTCGAGGATCTCATACATTCAGGTCTCCTAATCTTTGTATCAATTCTTGTTCTCGGTTGCCTCTTCACGATACAGATTTTGGTTGGGGAAAGCCAATTTATATGGGTCCGGCCATCATTGCTTTTGAAAACACAATTTGTATTTTGTCTAATCCTGTCAATGACGGAAGTTTGACACTTGCAGTCAGATTGTGGGCAGACCATATGGACCCTTTTAAGAAATTATTATTGAATTCTAGAAAGATATAAGAATTATAATTAGGTTGGGTGACTGGTTTAGAATTAGGATAAATGGCAGGGGAGGTCAAATTTCATTGGACAATGTCAGGGATTATTGCTCACAGGGACAATGCTTACGTTTTATGTTGAAGATGAAAGTTCATCTACTGTAATAAGATTGCTGGTCTGTTTTGAGAAATTGCTGTATGAATTATATAAGAATTATAATTAGGCTGGGTGACTGGTTTAGAATTAGGATCAATGTCAGGGAAGGTCAAACTTCATTGGACCTTCAGGGATTATTGCTCAGGGGTACAATGCCTACGTTTTGTGTTGAAGATGGAAGTTCGTCTATTGTAATAAGATTATTGCAGGTAGATCATATGGTCTGTTTTGAGAAATTGTATGAATTTTAATGATGGGAGTTCTTAAAGGATAATAAGATATTTTCTGAGACTATCAATGGAAATGATAATAAGACTGTCATTGAATTTTCTTTTCTTTAAGATTAATATAATTTTACAAGAGAAAATATAGTTAATAGTATGCAAAACAGTCTAATTCTTGTTAAATATTAATGGCCACGGGCTCTGCCAATATCAGTGCACATATTCTAACAAGCAGTGGGGTGTCAAGGCAGTAGATGGGGACCGTTTGTTGCAATTGATTTCAGCCTGCAAACTTTTTATCTCTACAACTATCAAAATAACAATCTGTAGTCCTTAATACTGTTATCCCTTTTTAGCAATAGGCTTAGAAAATGAGGAAGAAGAGCGTTGTAAGGCCTGGCTGAAAAGAAAAAAAAAATACCTAGAAATGAAGAACCTTCCTTATCTTTGATTTCTCCTACACCGTCTTGATTCTTTACCGTTTCAAGATTTTCAACAAAATGATAAAATGTTTTCCATGGGATTTAAGATTATCAATCAACAGTAGATTAACAATTCAGAATTAAAAAACATCGTTATAATAGTAAACTGTAATTTATATTTATTGCATTGAGATGGCTAAAATGAAGTATTAGATTAAAAATTAATAATAATTTAAAATAAATATATTATACCATTTGTTAAAAGAATTAATATAAATAATAAATTCAATTTTTATATGATAATTTTTATTTTAATAGAAAAAATAATATTATAATATATTATAAATAATTAAATAATAATGATTTATTTTCTAATTATAATTTTTATAGAAAAATTCAAGAAAAATTTAAGTTAAATATAAATCATTATTATTTAATTTATTTTCCTGTGATATATATATATATTATACTATATATATAATATTATACTTGTTGAAGATTAAAAAGAAGATATTAAAACATAAAGTAAATATATATAATATAATAGTACTAAAATTAATATCTTTTTCTATTCTATTATATTTATTATAATATCTATATAATGTAAAAATATATTATAATAATAAGATATATTCAATTAACAAAGAGGACTTGAACAATTAAGCTAACTTTAGAGATTTTAAAATAACATTATTTCAAGATAGCTCCATAATTTTAAAGAAGCTTTTATAGAAATTAAAGTTGGTAGAATGATAAAATACTCTTTGCTTTCTATTATTAAAGCTAATTTTTTGTGAAATATTTCCAATGATAAAATACTCCTTGCTTTCTATTATTAAAGCTAATCTTTTGTGAAATATTTCCAATTATAAATATGCTAATCCTTTTTTGAAATATTTCCAATTATAATATTTATAATTATTATTAAAAGTTAAAAAATGTATTAAATTAATAATATTAATTAAAATTCAAAAATTTTGATTAAAAATAAATTAATTTAAGTATAAGTGAAAAAAATTAATGTTTTAAAACTATATAGCGTAGAAACAATAAAAAATGGATAGTTAAAATCATCCAAGTTTTATTATATAAATTTGCTTCAAATTTGCCCAAATTTTATAGTATTAAATTATTTGATTTTAAAAATCACCAAAATTTTATAGAAATTATATAAAGTATTGGAAACTCAATTATTTTTTATAAAAATATCACCAAACATTTTACATTGTATATATTAGAGACAAATAAGATTCACCATTTTTAAAAATTCCCTTGCATAATATCAGTTAATTTAACAAATTAGAAAGTAAATTAGAAAAGTAAGTAAATATCAATTAAAAATCATCACTTTTTATTTAAAAAAGAAAAAAAGATCGAGAGCAAAAGGTTTTATGGGGTTCATTTCATTGATGCACATGTTGTTAAATTTATTATATTACTAAATAATGAATTTATGGAGAATATTTAGGCCGATAGGCCTTCCTATGCATCAACAATTGTCAACACTTTTAACCTGAACCGTTTGATCAAGTTTGACAATTTCAACCGTTGATTTGAAGTTGAATGCTTTTTCTAAATATATGATTTGCCTTCTTTTCACCTCCAGTTCTGTTGTGCATTGAACCTGACCCTTTGAGTTGCATTATTGCTTTTTCCAATTCTTTTTACTCTCGAAAGATATTTTCAAAAGATATTTCACTGCTTTTTTTTACAGTTGTTGAACCGTTTGATCAAGTTTGAAAGTTTCAACCTTTGATTTGAAGTTCACTGCTTTTTCCAAATATATGCTTTGCCTTCTTTTCACCTCCAGTTCTGTTGTACATTGAACCTGGCCCTTTGAGTTTCATTACTGCTTCTTCCAATTCTTTTGTCACTCTAAAGATATTTTCACTGCTTTTTTCTTGATAGTTGTTGTTGCTGTTCTTCTTCCCTGGCTTTTGGCAATCACTGTTCTTCTTCCCGGGCAAATGAAAGAACCAATTTCGTTTTGCAAGATCCGATTCAGATTCACTAATTAGAAAAATGATAGCTGTAGGTTCGGATTCAAGAATTTCTAAAGCCCCAATTGAGGCAATCGTCGGACTTGATCGGCCCCAATCTTAATATACCAGGTAGGAGAATATGTTCAGATGCTATAAGAGCTGTGAATTTGTCAAATCAAGATATGACCAGGCTGAGTTCTATGAATCAGGCCTATATCTCTGAGCAGCAACAGATTTTGCAGAAGCCCTCTCCATCCGAGTTCTACATGCAAGACCCAAGATCCGATTTCGTTTTGCAGGGCTGTTGGCAAATGAAAGAACCCCACGGCAATCAGTAGCATCAAACCCTCTACTTCGTGCACGCGGGATCTTCCAAGATGCAATAGCACATGAGTGTCGTTGGTCCAATGGGCCAACCGGTGTCGGGAAGCAGAGGGTATTATAACCCCTCGTAGAGGATGACTCGACCCGTGTAGGTTTGCAGTCTTGAAGTAGCGGCACCGTTATCAAATACCATGGCCATCATTGAGGAAGGTTCATACCTCACAGAGCCATAGAGGACGAGGATTAAAATTCCCACCTCTGAGAAAGGTTTAGACCCCACAGAGCCACATAAGACGAGAGTTAAAATTCCTGCTCTTGTTTCCAAGGTGCCACGGGAGCCCATAGTCATCGATAAAAGAATTGTTTACAAACCCACTACGCCTGTTCCTGTTGCAGATACAGAGCCATACTCATATCAGAATTTTGTCTATGAACCGACTCCCTGACAGATATACTACATGCAGGTACCTCCGGCCATGTATCCTCAATATCAGTTGATGAGTCTTGACCTGTGAATACCATTGAATTTCATGCCCCTTCTTCATAAACGACTTAGGAGAAGCTGGAATTAGCAGAGTTAGTCCGCCTTGCTAACCTCCGCAGGTTGGGTTACAGAGGACAATGGTAACCCATATATCTATTGCATATACTGTCAACCTCCCTCTGGATAATTAGCGTGAGCAAAACCATATTTTGAATACAACTTGGAAGAGGGTTGGCTGAGAATACCCAATTACCTGCCATGGTGAGGGATTATATGTAATATGTATCCACATTGCAAACTCTTGTGGATACGAATGGAGCAACTGTGTGTTAGTGAACATTACTAACTAGTTTATAATGAGAGTTTGCCTACAGATCAGGTGAAGACACTGATTGTATTCAGGTGAATTACCATGGATAAATCTTCAGCTTGGTAATCCACCTGGAGTTTGATGAATTTTGCTTTGGTTGCTCATTTTGTTTGTTTATTATGGTATTAATGAATGATTGCCTTGTCAAGGCATCAAAATTTTGGGTCGTTGGGGCTTAATGTATTTCTTTCTAATATCACAAGGAAAATCCTAATATTTCACAAGGAAGATCCTAATATTTCTGTTTGGCATTTCATTTAAGCTGTTGTGAGTTAACATATTTATCTAATATTTCCCAAGGAAAATCCTAATATTTCTGTTTGGCATTTCATTTAAGCTGTTGTGAGTTAACAGATTTATCATTAATAGTAATGATAATTTAAGGTCATTATACTGTTATCTTGAGGTTGGAAATTATTTGGATTATGTGATGAGGGATTTTTTTTATATCACAATTTAATTATTTGGTTTACAGAGTTGTATGTTTGTTTTTTTTAAACCTATGATTTTTAACTTATATTTAATTTTCACATGTCCATAATGTTAATGAGCATAAAATAATTCAATCCTCTTTAGAGAAAAGGTAAATTGACTTGTTGACTATAATATCCATAATGTTAATGAGCATAAATTAGTTTAATCCTTGTTAGAAAAAAGGTAAGTTGACTATAATGTCCATAATGTTAATGAACATAAATTAATTCAATCCTCATTAGAAAAACGTAAGTTGATTTGTTGACTATAAATCTAGAACATGGAAACAAAAGTCTCACATATTCGTATTGTGTGACTTTTAAAGACATAGGTGACAAAATACCATCATAAGCCTAAAAGAAAGTGAGAAGTAATCAAACAAAGTAATAAATATACATTTGCATGATAATAATGTTTTTTTGTTTCCATGATGTGTCTCCGCAGCCCACTTCTCTCATTGGCATGCAAGAAATCAAGGGCCCTAATTACCTTACAATCACCTTCCATCCATATTGTCCTCCATCATCTTCATTATGCATCTAATCAATAAACTTTCCTTTTTTAACTCACCTTATTAAGTTTAATCTTTGTCCTTTTTTTCTAATATTATGTTTTTCCTTTTTAAATGCAATATACAATTATGGTTTTCAATGAAATATATTGGTAGGGGATAGTCATGGTGGTTATTGCCTTGGTCACTAGAAAGCTTCATATATGCTTGGCCATCTATAGAGGTTTCTTGATTTTTGGTAATTAACTTAATCTAAAATGAAATAAGACATTCAATGTGTTCCTTGTAATATAGATATAAACAAAACATCTAAAGAAAAGTAATTGCACAACGATCCAGTCCAAGAAAACAAAGTATTCCACAAACAAATTAACTCTTCTAGAAAAATTCAACAATTCCAATTTAATAATCCTATCGGCCTCTCTTTGTACCTTTTGGGACAATTGCTAGTTTATAGCACGTATCAACATTTGAATGGATCATATGTTACACATCATTATTTCTGAGCAAAAAAAAATACAATCATTGGCAGTTGTATGGTTGTGACATTGAGATAAAGTGACACTCTACGGGACTCTTAAAATTATAAATATATGGCAGTATGTGTAGCAACCATGAAATGAAGCCGACTTACAATGAATTTTGATGACGCAATGAGAATCGTTATGCTCGTGTCAACTGTTTTTAAGGCTCCTTATACTACCTTATGGCTCGCTCATATTTTGAAAGAATTTTGAAGATTTACATAATCATTATTCCAGTGACTATTGATGCATAACATTGACAACCTGAAACAATGACAATGTTGGTAGTAAAGCAATGATGTTTGACTGTGGTAGTTAGACCACGAAGAGCACATTTTTGTTTCGACTACAATGATGTTTGGCTATGGTGGATAGCCTAGAGAGGACATATCTTATTTTTATTCATAATCACTAGCCTACGAAGGACATATATGATTTTGTATCACCGTGACTAGTTTGTAGAGGTTGTATATGGTCTCGTTTGGTTGCAATGATTAGTTAGAATAATGACTTAATTCATTAATGAAGCTGACATAAGGTTTGGAAGAAATGATGTTGTCACTTTGAATGAAGTTGATAAATGTCAAGACGAAGTCTCTGTAAAAGGTAACAGGTAAAATCAACGAGGTACTCATAATTTTATGTGACACCTATAGTGTTTTAGGTCATAGTGATGATTGTAGAAAGGGTATGACAATAAAGAAGATTGTATTTCATATAAAGACTAGATTTTGGATGAAAGACATTAGGGTTTTGAAATATGTTAGTTTGCATTACATGGATGACTAGCCTTGATGATTACGAAGAATCTAGAGGTTGCATATAATTTTCATGACAGATCTTGAAGACCTTAAAATCTATGGTTTTGCAACTAACTCTCTCATGCAATTGTAGAACTCTACAATTTGTAAGTGATAATTCTTGGCATCCTGAGTTTGTAAACCCTAAAAAAAGGAGAAACCCTAGAAATGGAAACCTTGATTGTTTCCACTGTGAAAGGTGTTATATCCTATTTTACCTCATTTGACCAATCGACCTCCTAATGGGATCAATCACATCCTATTTCCCCTCTATATCATCATTGCATAAATCCTTATGCATGACTCTCTCATTCACCACAATTTTTTCCCTAAACTGCAACATTTGAGCCAGTTTTAGGACCAACGCAACTTGGCCTCTTGCTAGGAAGTGTTCACCTATAGATTGCTCCATTGTGGCCTACGTTGATCACCTAGAGGTTGTCTTCCTTACCCCTGCATTGTTTTTATAAATTTTGGAAAAATAGAGAGAATCTTGAAGCCTCCATTTCCATAATCTTCTAGGATTCGCTTTAACCATTTACCTCATATTAAACTCTCGAATCCTATCTTATCCTATCCTACTTTGAGTTTCCTTCCCTTATCCTTAGATCTCATCCTCCCATAAAAAGTGGATTTAAAACCTTAGATTGGTAAAAGGATAAGAACTCCCAACTTACCCCACTCCTCTATATATTTACAACCTTTCATATGCAAGAGGTTGGCTTTTGGAGAGTGATTCTACCCTTATGCACCTATGAAGAGAGTTAGGTTTTCATGCATTTGGGTGATTGGAGGTACACTTTGTGACCAAGAAAGGATAAATCAACAACTTGCAGGAGCTCTTATACAAGATTGACAACTATTTATGGTTGTAACTCACTCAATTTATATCAATACAAGGATTTATCTTGTTTTTCTATATGTGATGTTGCTATTTCATATATTTCAATACCATGTCAATCTGTTGAATAAAGTATATAGATTATGCTACATAGATCTCGTAATTTCATGGCTTGTGTTGTTTGGTTGTGGAAGTTCTAATTTTGGTAGGCAGAGCTAGGATTGGAGCATTCAAGCCAAAGAAGGAGAAAAAAATATGACAGATTCCAAGTAGGTTTCTTCCCCTCATCTACTTGCTTTAAGGAAAAAATTAGGTCCTTTTTCATTTTGTTGTTCTAGGTTAACCACCAAATCTAGGGGAGATATTTTTGTTTGCAATCATAAATCTCGTACAACAAATTGGCGACCATACTCGGTAATGGTATATTCACTTGGTGGTTTCTTTGTCCATTGTGTTGATTTACCTCTATCATAGACCTTTGTTGTTTTAATCAGTTAAGAACATACCTAGGAAGTAATTTCATTGAGTCTTGTTTGAAACTTTTGTGTCGGAATCCTCTTTCCCAGGACCAAGGCACTCTCTGGTCTATTGATGGAGCATTGCACCTCACTTGGGCCTTCTTTGTGCCTACGTTTCACCTCACCTAGGTCCTCTTTTATGCCTATGTTGTAGAGCACTAGTGCCTCTTTTGCACCTGCATTGACCCCTTTTCTTGCACACAACTTTCCTTGTTTTCTCAGTGTCGATTTGATCAACCTACTTCTAGATGACCTACCCTGGGTCTTGAGTGTCTTGTGGTCTCTCTAGAGCCTTCATTTGGTTTGCATGTGTGACTGATTGCCTTGGTAAGAATTGGTTTTGATTTTTCTTTGTTCTTATCATTAGGTCACTTTCAAACTTGTTTCGTTTGATCATTGATTTCTTGGATGAACTGTTGTTCTAGTCCTCATTGTGAAAAGTGAATTTGAATAAGTGATTAAAAACTTGCATCTTAGTTTTCTTCATCTTGAAAATTAAGTGTGGTGAAAACAAAAAATATTGCATTTGCATTTAGGGTTTTGCATCCATATTGTCTTAGGAACAAATGTATGAAAAAGGAATTGCATTAGGCATCTTGTTTGATGCATTTTCTATGTTGCATATTTTTTGTTTCTTCCCTTCCTTAGCTAGATTTTCATTGGAGAGAAATATTCCATTTCCTCATGCTAGATTTTCATTTTAGGGAATTCAGGTGAATTCGTGGTGAGCCATAAACCTGAAACTTGATTCAAGATCAACTTAAAATTTACTGAATCAACCTAAGGATAATTTGTAACATTAATGCAAACACAGAGGTCTAGGCTAGAGATGTGTTCCGACGTCGTTAAACATAGGAGTTTTCATTGTTTTCCAACATTTAATCCCGGGGGTGAAATCTCTTTCCATGTATGTGAGTGTATAGGGTTGTACTCCACGTACCTTTGGGTATATTGGTGGCACTCCACGCATGTAAATTATATGAGAACACTCTCATCGAATAGTTATGCATTAGATAACACTACTATGGACTGCACTCCCACGTAGCATCATGTATATTTTGGGGATCCTCAATAGGTTTCTATCCATCAATAGGTAACTGAGTTTACTGCCTTGTAAACCGTGATACACCAAACAATACATTCGGGGAGATTTCCTGTCTTATGTTAATTCCTTGGTTAGCCAAGGTGTATATTGTAGCTCATGGTTGCTTGGTAATCCTTTATTCCTAGAATACCCTCTTTTTTATTTATTTCTTTGTGTTAATAAAATTTACTATCCAACATGGAACAACAAGGTCCCCCACTCATTCATTCTCATAGAATGCAAAATAAGCCTCCTCTTCCACTAGAGGCTACTCCTGGTTGTCGTCAAAATCATAAAATAATGCAAACTACCACATTGGGAAACTCAAGAAATACTTCTGGTCCTCCTCCTGAATATGATCAACTAGAATCATATGTCCCCTTGAGTGCCGAACCTGAGATTACATGATCTACTCTTGTCGGTGAAACTGACACAACCAATACTGAATTACCTGAGACTTTGTTCCTTGAGGTTATACAATATAACCCGCCTAAGTCAGAAAATATACTTCTTGAGGTCATCGAACGTAAGGAGCCTCAGTCATCGTTTCCTATTACTTCATGTGTTCCCTCTTCTTGTTTGTTGTCAGAGACAAATCCGCCTACTATATATCTCGGCCCCGATGATGAACCACTTCCAGCTAGACTTGTGAGTATAAAGGAGATTCCACAAGAAGCTCCTCATCCTTCTACTCATTCGGAGGGATTATTGACCATGATTGGAACTAATATGGTTTATCAACCTGCATCTACCACGATGGTTGGGACTTCAAATTTCTCTTCCACATATATGTTTTCAACATCACCGAAGGCACATCTATATGGTGGTCCATCCATCCCACATGGTTATCAGTCTTTATCTGGTACCTTCTCTTGCGCATCTTCAAGTTTATGGAAATCCCCCGTGTCATCTATTTCAGGAATTCCATCTGGCAGTAATCTTATGAGTGTTGCACAACCTTCTCCTTCTCCTCCTCTTATACCGATAGTTGAACAACGGGTTGGTCCCTATGTTAGTGGGAAAGGTCTTCCTCTATAACCTAACTATCCTTATGTTGGGTCCCCTCCACATGTGGGGAAGTTGCATCTAGCATCCCCTCCTCTTTTGGCAAGGGGGAAACCTATCGTAGATATACCTCAAATTGGTAACCAACCTTATTATAGTCCTCCTTATCCTGGGATAGATACTAGTGTTTGGAAGCCTAGTTTTCATGTTCAACCTGATTTGATGTTGGGTTAATCGTTTGTTTCCCAACCTGTACCATCATCTCAAATCCCTATTCCTCAATTTGTACCTCAAAAAGCTAAAATTCAGGTAAATCAATCTGTACAGGTTGTGATCACATATCAACATGTTCCTTTAGTATATGGTACCTCTCAGGTTCCACTTACTCAGCCTTCACAAGTTCCTTTACAATCTTAATTGCTTGCATAAGGTATTCCTCAAATTCTAGTAAGATAGATTGTGTGTAGTATGACATAACATAAATCAAACCCTCTTTATCATGGGACTATGAAAAATCCCATAGGAAAACAATATATACCTCATTAGAGAATCCTCAGCTGCCTTTTCAAGGCTAGAAAATTCGTGGTTATCTTGGGGCTAGTCAACAAGGTCATTTCTATTCTGGCTATTAGAATCCTCCTTATTCTGGTAACCAGGTGTTACACAGTATTTTGTCACGCATCCTACATTTCACTGTGACATACACAGAAGTTCCCAAAAGATGATCATTATATAGTATACTCATCCATGTATATAGTTCATATCCCTCCTTTAACTTTGCTTGGAAAGAGTTTGGAGCTTTCTATGAACAAATAGCTCTTAAAACCCTAAAATGAGGGTCATCGCTCTTATGAAGCTCAAAACCGCGATGATCGCCTGTTGCATAGTGTTTGATCCATGATGGCATCTCTCTATTCCATTGCATACCCACGATGATCATAAAAAGGTAATTTTTCCAAAGAGGATGAGAAGCTTCGTGATCTAGAAGCTTCCAGAGTGATGAGCCGGAGGTGGTTTCAGATAGATGAGGTCGAATCCTCCTAACTTAACCTCTTTTTCTTATCCCTATGAGCTACCTCCTTGAGATGTGGGCCTCATCCTATATTTGGAGGAGTCCTAACTCCCTCTCCTAGCCTATAAATTCCTCTTCTCCCATTCCAAAATGGTTGGTCTATGTCCATTTGCACCCCTATGTTGAGCTTGTGCTTAGAGGCTATTCATTAGACTTGGAGAAGGAGTGTTTACAGAGTTTCTTGGCTTGGACTTGGATTACCACTCAAGGAGAGACTTTCAACATCAAGGCTATGTTTGTAAGCTTCCCTTTATTATTATAATATACAATTGCTAGTTCATCTTCCCAAAAATATATGTTCATGTATGAATTAGCTTGGCATTCCTTGATCAGCTAAGTAGGTTATTATTGGATTTGATATTGGTTTCGGCATGCTTTGTCATCTCTTGATCACTTGTGCAGGTACATAAGCATCGAAAGAAGTAGGAACAAGTCCTTGACAAGGCTCTCAACAAAGGAAATCAGAATAGCATCAGAGTGAGGTAGGTCATCTCTCTCATTCTACTTTTCAATTATAATCTAG
>APFE030310674.1:0-10844 GCA_000404065.3 Pinus taeda
GGTTTGCCAGTTCTGTTGGAGGGCGAGGACTTCTTCGACGGGAATAGTCACCTCCCAGGATACCAAGGGTCCCACATGCTGTTCAAGCCAGCAAGCTCATTAGACACCAAAAAAAAATAGATTTACTCAAGAGGGAAGTATCTTGATCCCTTAGCTTAGTTTCTATTTTGAAAAGTCAAAACAAATTTTCTCTTTTCATTTAAAAGCATTCGTTTCCATTCTGAGCATAAAAAGAAATACAAACAAAAATATTTTCATTTCTGAAATAATAGCGTTTTTAAGGCACTGGTCATTTATGTGTTTCCTGTTTATCGTACGGTTAATGGCTATTGCTTATATTACATTTTGATTTTAGATCTCAGATTAACTTAAATAATTCTCCTAGAACTTTACATCTTAGCTTTAGGCTTAACTTTCCATTTAGGGACCACCCCCCTTAGCTAGCCTAGGAGATAGCTAAAACGGAGAGAGTTGGGATCAGTGTGACAGCCCCTTCTCTGAGTTCCCTGCCACCAACCACACCTTGTGGGGTTGAAGGCTTTTCTCGCTAAATGGTAGGTAGGTGCGGCGGCAGGGTCAACAAGTCCCAACTCAGCCTCAAAATATCAACAAAAATATAAAAATGTATCTCATATCATGAGTCATAATGTCATATACAATGAAATGAACCAAATAACTAATACTACTGATTTTCTCTACCCCTCTTGCGAGAAAATGCAATAGCTTTCCCTCTAGATGTAGATGCCGGTGGAGTTGGCATTGGACTTTGCTGTGCTCTAGAAGCTGAAGAACTAAGAGCTAAAGGAGGTAGACCACGTCCTCTATTGGTGACAAGGGTAGCCTAGGTAGGTGGTGTCACCTCCTCCTCTTATTGCTCCTCCTGCTCCTCCTCCGCCCCCTCTACACCTTCCACTACCTCCTGCTCTAACCAATCATCGACAGACTCCATCAGAGGCCTCTTGGCCTCAAACCTCCATGCAATAGTGGTGTCAATCCCATCCAATGAGATGGCGTCCATATTAGGTGTCGTCTCAAGTTGCCTCACCCACAATTGAAGATTGTAGTAGATGTAGACTATGTCATTAAGTTGCTGGGACTCCAACCTGGACAAAGGTCATAAAACAATAATTATAAAAAAATATTATTTAATGAATTCAAAAAATTAATTGGAAATTTAGAATATTTTAAGTTTTAAGTTTAACTTGTTGCGCTTCTTGGTGTGTATTATTTCAAATACACTCCAATTGTGCTCGCATCGTGAGGAGATAAATGTTTGGCGAAGGATTCGAATGGCAAGCTTTCGCAGATGGGATACTTTGGCACCATAGTTTCTTCACCATGCATCTACAACAAAATTACAAATAAGATAAACATAAGAAAAAAATGAAATTTGAAAATTGAAGCAAAATATGAAGTTATGAACTTGAAGAGACAATGGAATTTGAAACAAACTAAAAAATACCTGGCATTTTCGTCTTCCTATCAATCACAACCATTTCAAAGCTAAATGTACCACCTGCCATTCTGTATATCTCAATTTCTTTGGAGATTTCAGCACGTTCTGATGGAGATGGCACCATCCTCTGAACACAGGTGAAGAATCCATCCATAACCTCAGCATCAAATAAGAACCCACAGGGGTAAGCAAATGTGGGGTTCAGGTAGGTCCCTACAGCATGAATGTGACGATGAAGTGTGTTGTTCCATCGTTCATCAATCACTTCCTATAGGAGGAGTTGTTTCTGAAACCCGTCATCTCCCTTATCATCATAGTAGGTCCGAATGGATTCTTTGGCCCTGTCCATGTTCTCATGCAAGTAGCCCATTGCGGGCTTGCCACCATCAACTAATGGAAGAACTTTTACCAAAGGTTTAGTAATGTTGCACACCTCCTGCACTCCCACCCAGAAGCTTTCCTGGTATGAAACTAATATGCATATGGCCTCTCCCTCTAGTTTGCCGCTAAATGCTAAAGTACGCCACTCATTTGAAAGAAACATTCTCTTCACATCCCACATAGAATTCAAGAGGGATTGAAGAGATATGAAACTGGTGGCAAACCGTGTAATGGCGGGGCGCACCAACTCCTTGTTGTTGGTGAATTTTCTCATCAAATGTAGCACAAATGCATGATTATATATAAATTTTGTAATGCTTTTTGATGAGTCAACAATATCTTTGACAAAAGGAATTTTTCCTATGTCCTCCAACATCAAATCAATGCAATGTGCAGCACAAGGTGTCCAAAATAAAGTAGGATGCCTCTCCATAAGCATCTTGCCAGCAACAACATAATTTGCAACATTGTCCGTTATGACTTGGACAACATGTTCCAGACCCACCTCCAAAATAAACACATCCAACAAATCACATAATAATTTTGCATCTTTGATATGTGCAGATGCATCAACAGATTTCATAGACATTGTCCCCTTGGGACAATTAACCAAGAAGTTTATAAGGCTTCTACCCTTTTGATTGGTCCAACCATCTGACATCACAGTGCATCCTGTGTGTGCCCATGATGCCCTAAACTCCTCCAACTTTTGGTGTAGTCAACCTTTTCATCCTGAAGAATGCGACGTCTAAAGTCATCATAAGAAGGGACTTTGTACCTTGGGCCAACAATTGCGATAGCATCAACAACAGGTTGGAAAAATGGATTATTCCTTGCAACGCTGAAATAATATCACTCTAAATGAGAAACTTGGCCAACAACTTGTCAGCGTCTTCTTTCTCCTTTTTTTTAAGCATTGAAGAGATAGATGGTTGTGAACTAGCCGTGGTTCTAGGAACAAAATATGATGAGGTAGCTACAGGGTTGGTTGTAGATATTGATGCTGAAGTAGAACCAATGCCACTCTCATATTCACCTCTTAACACTCTATTCCCTGCTAATTGATTCCTCAGATCTGACTTGGATTGTTTTGTTTGCTCTATTTCTTCCAATGATCTGAGGGCTCTTCGGATGGTTTCCAGAGTTGTATTGGTGCAAGGCCCTACCTCGTGTCCAAGGATTTGTGCAAGGTGATACTTCAATTTATACGCCCCCCTGTCATATGATGCCCACACAACTTGCAAGACAAGTTTGCTCTGTCAAACCCTCCATCAGGTTCACCAAATTCCCACAGAGGGTCCAATTTCCTTGGCATGTTTGTAACTTGGTTGAACTCTTGAGTTTTAATGTAAGATGAAGTTTGAAGTTGAACCTAGGGCACAAGAAGAATTGCAAGTTAAAAAAAAATTAAAAAAATTACATACAACACAGAATTTTTGACAAAAAAAAAAAAACCCTCAACTCAATGCAATGATAATAGAAAAAATGCACATTCAAACCCAAACAAAAATGATACAAAAAAATATAGCACAAGAAGAAATTAAATTAATAAATCTAACAATCAAGTTTTTACATTTTTGACCAAAATGAACCCTCTCCACTCTATGCAACAAAAATGAAAAAAAGACACAATCCAATTCACTCAAAAATCATTGATAATCAATGGGTTATAGAAACCCAAGCAAAAACAAGAAAAAAACAAAAAAAAGGGCCAAATTTGGTGTCCATACCTGGAAACCATGCTTTGCCAAAGAAATTTGGTCCAAACTTGAATTTGTTTTGCTTGGGATGCTAAAATCTTTCGTTTTTCTCCTCCTCTGCCCTTGTAGTCGCCTTCCTCTCATCCTCAGCTCTCAAACAAGTGCGCTGTCTCCAAAAAATGACAAATAAAAACCCAAAATTCGCTTTAAAAATGCGTTGTTTCGGACCCCCACGATATTTTCACATCGACTCGCGATTTTTCGAAAAAGTTGCGATTTTTTGAAAATAAAAAAATGCGGAAAAAATTGGCGATTAAATTGGGAGCGCGAAGAAATCACAATTTTTTGAAAATATCACAATTAAATTGCAATGTTCGCAACACTGAGAAAAACAAGAAAAAACAGGAAAAAAAGCAAATCTTGTGCATGCACAATTTTTTTGCTCTTCAATATTAGTTCATCATTCAAATAATTTTCAAACTTACAAGAGCTCCCATACTGGCAAAATGGCTCTGAGAAAAAAAACAAATATAACCTAGCAAACCTGAATTTCCAGCTCTTGGAAATATGCCCTGGATCACCTTCATGCTGGACTGTGTATGGTCTGTCTGGCAAGCAAATTAATGGCTGCCCTCTCTTTCACTACTGCTGCAATTCTTCTCCCTGCTTGGAAATCAAAAGGTCTTTTTGATTTTCTCTTTCTTTTTCGAAATTCTTCTTGAGAAAATAACTCATTATGTCCTCTCTTTCACTTGGCTTCCTTTTACAATTTTGAGTTGGGCCAAATCCCTAATCTCAATGTTCAAGATTAAATCTAATCTTGAGTTGAGAACAGTGGTCCAAAATTCAACTTAAATCACTAGTACCCAAACTTAAGCACTTTATTAAGTTATACTCACTTTGTGAAATGCCATTTACTTTATCAATTAACTAATAATGTGAACCCCTAGGTGTAAGAGTCATTTAATGATGATTCTCGCAACTTGGACAGTTTGCTTTTGCAAAAATACCTGTCAGAGTTACAATCATCAACATTTACTACTGCCTTTTTACAGGCAATTACTTGGTTTCTAATATGTTGAGGGAGCCAAATTAGACAAAGTAGAAATTAAACCTTGAGTTAGAACTTAGAACTGACTAAGAAATATGTGGGATCGTTTGAAGGCTTTGCTAGGCACATGTGCTATCTCAATTTAAAAAAATGCATTTAAAGTGGTTGAATTATATTGTGCTCAGAAACAACACATTCTTCATCTGTTTAGTTTTAAACTATTTAAAATAATCAATAGTTACATGATTTGGAAGAAAATTTCAAGTCTTTGCTGTACATTTTCTTGATTTTTGTCCATTATTACAGGATCTCGTGTGGTTGTGGGATGAAGCAAGATATTGGATGGAAGAAAAAAGAAAATTAGATGGAAACATAAGTAGAATTGGGAAAGGTAAGCTATTTAAGTTCATAGGTCTTGTTAAGATTTCGCAAGCTAATGCATTGTATTCAACTTACCGTTTCATTAATGATTGACAAATGTTGTAATAGGTGGTGCTTTGCTATTGTTAAAATTGGTCACAAAGTACCTTATATTCTTGAAAGGAGTAATAAAAAGAATTTTAATTCTAAAATGTTTGGAGCGCAAATTGTCAAAAACCATTTTGTGTGCTTTTATTTCATTTTCTGTTCTTTTTGTTGAAAATGCAACATATATTATATTGGGAAATCAATATACATGCACATGAAGATTGACACATCTAGGAAGCACAAAGAAAGCAGAGTAGATCCCCCTTCCTAAATAAGCAATGAGTGATAGCATATCGTCTTCAGCTCCAACTTGATGAGTGCCTATATTTTCTATAAACATCCTAGTTGATCTTTGGTGAGCCAAATCTGATCTAAATATAGAAACTGCACAGAGATTTAGCAAAATATTCTCCTCTTGAAAAGTTGTCCCAATGACATTTCTGCAAGAAAGAAATGCTTGCTAGTTTTATCATATCCTACATACTCTTGCTAGACTATTGAATCATGCACTTGTCCCCAAACAAAACCATATCAATGGAGGAGAGGAGAGAGATAATATTGTACTCTTAACAACGATCCAGTCCAAAAACATTCTAGCAACTTTTTAGTGCCATATCACATACTTAATTGTTTTAGGTTCGTGGCAAACCACACAACACCCAATTGTAAGCCCTGTATGATGTAGTTGTTTCTTGGCCATTGAGTTGTTATCAATGATCAACAACCTTAGCATTTGAGTCTTCAAAGACGAGTGGGCTTCTAGATGCCTCAACAGATCCTGATTGACCTCATTTTGTGATCCCGAACATTCCATTCCAAATAAAATTGATATGTATTGAACCAATTTTCCTAAGCTTATCATAGAGTTCCTTGATTGATAGTCCATAAATGGTTCCCTTCCTAATAGGTCTAGGAGCATCCAATTCTAGTTTAAACAAACACTCATGTGGAATATTCTAAGATAATGCTTTAAAAATGGATTAGATAACGGCATAAAGTCATTGGGAGGGATTAAAAGCTCTTCAACAATCACTTTCCTACACCCTTGTCCTAAAAGTTGCCCCATGTATGAAAAACCTTCTTCAGCCACTATTTTTCTGCAAAGTAATTAGCTCCAACTATCTCACTAACTTTCAATTACCCATTCATATTCACTGTTAATGACTAACACTTTCATGAGCAACATATTTTGACTTCATAGTTTGAGATCATCTTGAGTTTATTTTAGAATGCTTGCAGATTGACTTTGGGGAATACCATATCTGGGGGTGTTATTGATCCAATTAGCAGGGTTGCTAAGGTCTTTGGAACCTACTAGATGGACACATAGTGTAGGGACCCACTGTCAACTCATTCCAAGCCCCTGCTCTTTAGACCTAACTACCTCCTGAGAAGTCAGGAATGGATTCCCAATAATAACCCCAACTAACTCCAAGTAAGACTAGTGCCTTGAATGGGATCGAGAAGAAGTGGAGTTAACATATGGCACAGTCCTGCTGTTTCTATGTATGACTTGGCAACAAAAAATTAAACAACAAATAAAATGATCCCAATTGATAGAAAATATATCATATAACCAATCAAATTTGATGTATGGAAAATATCCTAACCAAGCCTGGTTTACTTTTCAATTTGGACTATTGGTTAGGAAGTGATAGGAAATTCTGATGTTCTATGTTGTAACAATCACTTATTACAAAACACATTATGCTTCAATATTAGATAAACAATTGTAGATAGAACATAAATAATGCACAATAGAAGACAACCAAGAACAAAATGAGGCACAAAGAATTTAGGTCCAATGACCAGGGAAAAACCCACAGGGGGAAAACCCAACCAGATTCTTCTTCTATTAGAAATCAATTGTTCAACAAAGATACATAGTACAATGAGAGATCAAGAGAATGAGTAGTTCACCCAAATTTGAACAAGCTGTAGCATGAAGATCACTGGTAGCAGCTGTAGATGCACACACTGAATCAACCTTCCCTTCAACTGAATCAACACTGAAACACTGAAGCACTGAACCAACCTTGGCTCACCAAGTTCTGCTCTCTCTCTCTCAAAGTCTCTCTCTCACAATCTTCTTCAACTCTCTCCAACTTTCTCTCAAGTTCAAATTCTTGTTTCATAATGCACAAGTAGTGAGGGTAGAAAGAATAAGGCACATATATATAGGAGGATCAACGAATCCATGCCATAAAGGAGTAACTCACATGCCAAGAGGAGTGTAACTCATGCCCATTTAGAAAATGTAACTCTTGCCATTAAGGAGGTATGCATGCCTTTGTAACTTATGCTTTTAATAGAGAGTGTAACATATGCATTAAAGAGTGCGTTGTTAGAAAATCAGTAAAGCAAAAAGTTTTTCTTATATAGATAATTACTTGTGATTCTTTTATCTTTATGTTCTTCTTTATGTTTTAGTTCATCAAGCAATTACCAAAACAATAACTCAAGGACAACAGATGTAGGCGGACAGCCATGGCAAAACCTCTATCTAGGTAAAAACCCAGTCAACAATTCTTCCTTCAATAGTTTCTCGAGATAATTCAAGACTCTAGACTCAGACAGAGATTCCCTCCACACCAAGTCAGCCGCCAATCCTTCTTGCAGATGACACCCTTCCAAAGCAACTTTAGCGTAGCAGCATCAACACCAACTTCAACCCAATAGATGCTGCAGCAACAACTTCGACTAGACTTGGAGAACTTCGATCTCCCTTTGATACATCTCGGAATTAAGTAAGACTTGTCCCAAAATTTCGATCTTTAGCCTGTCTATCTTCCTCTAGAAACTCACACTTCCTTTAAGCTCCTTTTCCAGCCCTTAGCCAACTTTGCACTTTTCCAACTTCCAGCTTCAGAGATCGAACTATGAGAGAGAAAATGAGATGCTCCAAATGAATTCGAACTCCTTGTATTTATAGCCTTTATGTGAGGTCGAATTACTTATCTTGAGGCTGACTTGGTGTGGAGGAGACTAAATTCATTTTTGACTCAAAAATAATTCTTTACATGATTGGAAAGTCTAGGAAGGGTCTCTTTAAATGTACAATGACTCCAATGACTCAAAATAAATCCTAGAAGTCCTCAATGGGGACTTTGACTTAAAACATGATGACCCAAGCATGAAACCCATGCTTTAATAAGTCATGATAATAATAATAATAATAATAATATTTTCTTCATTCTTTTGATAAGTACATCTCAAATACATATATGAAGACCGAGACTAGTTAGAAATTTGAACACTCCCTCTTAACTGGGAGGTATTCATGAGTACAAGTATAAGGGAGATCTTAGAACACATGAACCATGAAGAACTTTAGGCACCGCAATGCCATGGACTAGATTCCTGACTAGGGTAATCTATCCAAGTGAGACTAAGATGGACTAAATATTTTAGCCTCTTTAGGTACCATCGGGCTTACTTACTAACCATCAATTGAGAGATCTAGGTGCGTCTCTGAGGTCAGAGCTCCATGACCAATGCCACCTTCCCTACTTCGGGAACTAGACATCAACACAAAGTGCCAGCGAGATGCCCTCCCAGGCAATGTCTTACTCACAAAACCTCAACTTCTCGATCGGTAATAATTCCTTCCTGATCTAATAGATCGACAAAAAACCTCTCCCAAAATGATCGACAACACTTAAGCATGTGAAAACATGCTATCAAACTTTTGAGAGATATACCTGTACAAACACAACCCCAATTAGTAACAAACTTTCAAATGTACATAGATACAAACCTTCAGGGTCTTCCAAACAACTTGATGTTGCTTCTCAACTTTTTATAGTAGGACTTAGAGCTTTTCTAATGAATCTTGACAGAAGATTCCTTCAGCCATGCAATGTCCTTTACTACTTCTCATGCAGCAACATATTCCATAAATCGATCCGACTTTTCTTTTCCCAGCAACCCTTCAAAAAAATACATTCTCCAATTTCTTCTATCAAGGTGTCCATCATGACTATGATATGACATCCCCCTCAACTAGGGAGATTCCTTTCATCCGAGCTCCCTCTCAATCTAGGGATATTTCATGCATTCAAGCTCCCTCTTAATCTAGGGAGATTTCTTTCAATCAAGCTCCCTCTTAACCTAGGGAGATTTCATCCATGCTCACTCTTAACTTAGGGAGTTAAACTTCTTCTTTACGACATCGAAGAATCTTTCATGGCTTTATCAGAGTTATTCACATCATGCTTATCACATCAACTTTTCTTTACGAACATCTTCACTATCTTGAAGATCATGTACTTGCTCAACCTAGATAACAAGTACAACCAAATCTATAGAAGCATGAAGTTAACCATATTAAAATCACGGAAGCATTCAACTTTATATATCAGACGCCCAAGCTTAATTACAAACAAGAGACACATACTCTTCAACTTCTTGCTAGGAATTTTGTCATAAGCCCTAGACTACTTCATCAAGGCTTCGAGCATTTCATAACAACTTTCATTACATCTAGGGTTTCAATGTTTCTTCCAAAGGTATGACATACCCTGCTACAACATAGAGCAAACCCTAGAAATAATTCAAACAAATATAGATCTACAAAGTATCTAACAACTTTTAGAATTCATATGTCAGACTTCCCACTAGGGTTTCATACAAACCCTAGATTTCATACATGAGATTTAATAATCAAGAACCAACCACAATTCAATCAACAACATGAATAGCTTCCACTAGGGTTTGTTGCAAACCCTAGATTTTCTCAAACAATAAAACATCAATCACAACTAAAACTTAGATTTCAACAATCTTACACAAATCTCAAATTATCACATTGTCATCAATCATCAGAGATTTTCACTTCTACCAAGGTTTAACTCCAAAACCTTAAAATTCACAAATAATATCATCCTAGAGAAACAAACTTTGACTAGGGCTTAGTTCTAAACACTAGGACTCATGACCATCAACAATTAGGTAAACTCAGACATCTAGGATTCCATCATCATGCAAAAGCATATCACAACATGTGTCAGTCAAACCCAACTACAAATATCAATAAGAGTTGGACAAACTTGATTAGATGAGGATTTGATCGGACAAACACACACACACCAATCATTTCTAAGACATTATAAGGGTCTTGCTTATACATTCTACCAAACCTTAATGATCTAGGGTTTCAATACAAAATATAGAAAACCCTAAATTACCAATACTTCAAAGGTCTAGGATCTCAGACATTACCATTCAACCCTAACAAGTTAGGGTTTCCATAACCATCCCAATCAAGACATGATTAAAGCATCAATCAATTACTTTAGACTTCTTCAAAACATTGGACATTTTCTTTCAACAATAACCCTAAGCAGATTAGGGTTTTACACATAATCATTGACATACCCAAGGTTACTTGGGAGCGGGAGCGAAAACAGAGAGCGGGAGTGGGAGCGACATTTCTAGAAGCTCCCAGTTTGGGAGTGATTCTGGGAGCATTTTTTATATAATATATATATTTTTATATTATTTATATTTTCATGCATATATGTCAACAAAAGCATGTGGAATGATGAATTAGATATAAAAAACATAGATTGAACCATATAACAATAATCATCTAGAAGTTATAATCTTCATCAACCACGTCCACAAGTTAGTAACACAGTAACATACAACATATTGAGTCTCATGATTCATCAATCTTAAACTTTCAAGCTTTCAAAATTCAATATATACATTTATCATCATTGATCACCAAAGTTGTACTTGTAAGTTAAGTGCAACCATTACAACAAATAATATCTAACATGAAATG